>CAUYRH010066904.1:0-21577 GCA_963574655.1 Perodicticus potto | reverse complement strand
CGGGCCCGGGCTGGATTCGAATCTGCCAGCTCAGGTGTATGTGGCTGGCGCCTTAGCCCCTTGAGCCATAGGCGCCAAGCCTAGGTATTTTGTTAAAGATTGAGTTGGCTTGGCGCCTGTGGCTCAGCAGGCTAAGGCGCCAGCCACATACACCTGAGTTGGTGGGTTCGAATCCAACCCCGGGCCCGCCAAACAACAATGACGGCTGCAACCAAAAAATGGCTGGGCGTTGTGGCGGGCACCTGCAGTCCCAGCTACTTGGGATGCGGAGGCAAGAGACTCGCTTGAGCCCAGGAATTGGAGGTTGCTGTGAGCTGTGATGCCATGGCACTCTATCCAGGGCGACAGCTTGAGGCTCTGTCTCAAAAAAAAAAAAAAAAAAAAAAAAAGATTGAGTCAGTAGGTATAGACCAGTGGTTCTCAACCTTCCTAATGCCTCCGAATGCCATGACCCTTTAATACAGTTCCTCATGTTGTGGTGCCCCCCAACCATAAAATTATTTTCGTTGCTACTTCATAACTTTTGACTTCATAATTAAAAAATGTGAAGTTATAAATTATTAAATTTATAAAAATAACTTCATAATTCTGCTACTGTTATGAATCATAATGTAAATATCTGATATGCAGGATGTATTTTCATTGTTACAAAGGGGTCACGACCCACAGATTGAGAACCACTGGTCTAACGGGAGCCTGAGATTCTGCATTTCCAACAAGCTTCCTGGTCATGCCAGTGCTACACTTTGAGTAACAAGCATAGTCTTGCGAGGGACTAAATCAAAGATCATACTGTGCCATTCGGCTTCTTGTTTCAGCTTGGTGTGCCCTGACCTAGATGCTCTAAAATCCTGTGTCTTCCCAGTCATTCAGATAAACCGAGTTACGCAGTGGCAAGGGTGGCTAACACCACTTATTATGCAGAGAAAGCTCCTTTCCCCAGAAGAAAAAAGAGCTTCTTTCTTTTCTGATTTCTATGACTATCAATTTTAAAAATAATTCCAGCTTCTTGTGCCACCCCTTACTACTTAACTGATAACAGCTCGTTCTACCTTTTCACAGTGAAAAGAAGAGAGAGAGAGAGAGACGGAGAGAGAGTTGGTTGCAGGAATTATCTCTCTTTTGAATTCCCTCACTTTAGTACAAACTAGCAAGCAACTTGGGTAAATATGAGGGCCTTCCAGACTCAAATTTTCCCTCCAGTGAGCAGTCCCTAGGCTGCGTGGGCACCTTTGGTGGTGGAGGACTTAGAAGGCACACTTACCTTTACCAGTAACAACAGTGATAGGTTGATTTTCCATCTGCTACTTCTCAACTGATTCGGAACTTAGGGTGTGGGAAAGCAGGGAGTATTACTTATTGAATCCTTTCAAATCCCCAATACTACCTAGATAACCAGCTAAGAGGGTAATAACAGGCTCGAAAAGGTCATAAAGCCAGATTCTGCCCCCCTTCTCAATACATCCCAGGGACACTTTGTAGCAGCTTCATCTCATTCTGTGGGCAATGCTGTCCTATTCAAAATTCAGCCCAAGGGCTCGGCGCCTGTGGCTCAACAGGCTAAGGCGCCAGCCACATACACCTGAGCTGGTGAGTTTGAATCCAGCCCGGGCCCGCCAAACAACAACGACGGCTGCAACCAAAATACGGTCGGGCGTTGTGGCGGGCGCCTGTAGTCCCAGCTACTTGGGAGGCAGAGACAGGAGACTCGCTTGAGCCCAGGAATTGGAGGTTGCTGTGAGCTGTGATGCCACAGCACTCTATCCAGGGCGACAGCTTGAGGCTCTGTCTCAAAAAAAAAAAAAAAAAATTCAGCCCAAGGCCCAGATCTGAATTTGATACTTTCACCAAGTTTTATGGAGACTCCCCACCTGTACACTCCTTCTACTAAGTGCAGAAAATAAAGAAAAAAAAATCACTTATTCTTTTTTTTCTTTGATATGCCTCTTACTGGGTAAAATGTAATTTTATCTTTTAACTCTTGAGAGGCATTATCTTCAAATCCTGCTGTTCTCATTTAACCTTTCCTGGTCACTATCTTCCCATTCAGAAAGAAAACAGAATTTACAATCCTGATTAACCCTTAGCAAAGCTTTCCAAGTTCCTCTGACTTCCTTACCTTCTCCTGGATCCCTTCATCATCACCAGCAAAGTACAAAATAGGGACGTTGAGCTCAGACGCGGCCACCCACTGAAGGACAGCTTGGAGTTGCTTGTTCTGAACTGTATCTGTTAGATTGTGATTGCTGACAATCACCTTGGGTGCTGCACACCCTTCAAGGGGCTGTCCTGATATACCTCTCAATTCATTATGGATAGCCTGGTAGGCATTCTGCAAGATAGCTTCTGCTGTCCCCGTGCCCTTGACTGGTAAGCACTCGTATAAACTGTCTGGGAGGGCTGACGATGGCCTGCTGGCATCTCCACACTTGTCGTCTCCCAGCTCTGCCAAGGGAGTGTCACAGGACTTGGCAATGATGAGACACAGCTTCATCACTGAGTCCATCAGGTGATCCAGCATTTTCCCATTCATTTGGCCGTCTAGCTGGTTGACAACCATCTTAGTCAGCCCAGAAAAGGCCCCACCAGACTCTTCCCCTTCATATAGTTTGACGGGAGAAGGGGTTCTTGGTCTTTCACACTGGCTGATGTCTTCTTCCTTAACTGGCTGTTCTGGCATCTTGGCTTCAGAGCTACGGTCATTCTTGAAAATGGTCTCCCCGAGTAAGTTCCGGATGAAATTGAAGAAAACACTCATAAGATCCTTCTTTTCTGCTTGTTCTTTGTCACCTACTACCTGAGGAGACTTCAGGCAGGACTCATCGGGAACTACAGGTGGCTTGTTGGGGGGAAAGTTGGTGGTGGCAGCAGCTTCAAGAAAGCTCTGTGCATCCATTCTTCCTCCCTGGGCCAGGTGATACTGAATCAGAAGTAGGGCAGATACAATCAGATCCTTGGCCCAGGAGTCTGAATCATACATAAAATTCTCGGGTTTCTCTTGGTGACAGAGAGGGGGGCTGAAGTCGCTAGGATCTTGAGGATATTCAAAGGAAAAGTCTGGCGTAGGCCTACACGGTTTATTGGGACCTTCCGGTGTGGCACGCTGGAAACCCGGAGATTTACTGTCTTTCTGTTGATTTTTATGCCACATGATTAATCCCTCTTTGATGATGTGTTCACCTAGAGTTTCAACACAAGTCTTCTTCTCTGGTTTGGGCACAGGAGAATACATTTTTTCTCTCGTTTTAGCTTCAGATTTCATTGTAAAGTTCACATTTCGGTTTTTAGGGTCACCCATTCCTTTCATGGAGACAAGAGAATAAGTCTCACACTTGTCCTTGCTTTTCCTGATAGTCTCAGGGATTTTCTTGGCAAATATCACATTGTATAGTTTACCTAGCATGGCATCCATGATATCTGTGGCCTTTTGGCTTCCATGAGAGAAGACACTTCTCTTCACAGCCGACACAAAGTCTGTGTCAGTCATGAGGGTCCCTGTGACATTGTGGAGGTTCTTCATGAAGGAGTCAATGAGATCTGAGACCACCTCTTTTGCATGCTTCAGCAAGACCTTCTTTAACAGGATGGTGGCGATGGTTGTGTCTTTCACTTGGATCCTCAGTGTCTTCATGATGGAGACCATCATATCAGACACCACACTATTAGCATATGTCATGATCCCTTCACTCACCGAAGTTGTAAAGTCATCAGTTCTTTCCTGCCCTTGGAACATCTTTCTCTCCCCAGGTAAGAACTTTTTACCTCCTCTGGCATCACCTGCATTACGTGATTCAAATTCTTCCTTATAGAAGAAAGATTTCTTAGAACCTGGCTTGTCATCTGGATTCTTGCTCGCCTTCATCTTCAAGGTGGACTTGTATTTCAAATTTGATCCTGAGGCTCTGTCTCCAGAGCCAGGAGCCTTGTCTGGAGCAGCATTCTGGGAACACGCGGTGACGGTCTCATTTACCAGCTCTGATGCTACCTTACTTAGGCTTTTGTTGGGTGGGGGGGGGTCATCCCCCATGTACAATGACTGATGGACACACTTGTTTTCAGAGCCGTCAATCTTCTCGTTGATCTCCTTGCGGGCCATGGCTATTACTAGATTCGTGAGACGGTTAGCATAGAAAGAAACTTCATCTACCGAACTCCCAGCACCAATTTGGACCCTGGGGCCTTGGGGAGGGTTCTCTCGGTGAGTCATCTCAAAATGCAATCTCCCTGGACTTCCCTTATTGGTGTTGTTGTAATAGTCTACACTGAATCCTTTGCGTGGGTCTCCTAAGTTAGTCATTTCCCCACTCAATGATGATTCTCCAGGCTTGAACCGAACATCTTGGAATCCTGCTGTGCTTTTCTCCAGGTCTCTGCGGAGCCAGCTGAGCACTCTGACAGGATCCACTGGTGCCTCCTTAAACACAGACAAGGATTTATCTCACTATAACAAAGTAAAGATATGGGAGGTTCAGGACAACCTCAAAGGTCAGTTACAAACATTGTCATTCCTCTCAAGCTTGGTCCATCTTTGCAATAAGAGTAACAACATTAATTGAATGCTTACTATGTATCAGGCACTGTTCCAGGTACCTTAAGACTATTGTCTCATTTAATATCATTCTCATAATAAACCTAAATGTTAGCTCTCTTATCTTGATTTTACAGAGGAGGAAGTCAAAGAATTGGGAGTTTAAGTTAGTTAACTTACTTGAAGTAATACAGCTAATCTTTTGTGGAAAAGAAATCTAACCCAGCAGTCTAACCCCAGAGCCTATTCTCTTGGCAACTATATTATATTCCTTCCAATAACACATATCCTTAAGATCTGATAGTCATCAGCTGCATAGAAGAGTTAGAATTTGAAATGAATCAGATTTTTTATATTGATATTAATAGCTATTTTCTATAGTTTACTTTTTTATTTATATGTAATATATATATTTTTTGAGACAATCTCACTACATCACCCTCAGTAGAGTGCTGTGGCATTACAGCTCACAGCAACCTCAAACTCTTGGGCCTAAGCAATTCTTTTGTTTCAGCCTCTGGTAGCTGGGACTATGGGTGCCCGCCACAATGCTCAGCTATTTTTTTGTTGTTGTAGTTGTCGTTGTTGTTTGGCAGGCCTGAGCCAGGTTCACATACACCAGCTCTGGTGTATGTGTCTGGAACCCTAACCACTGAGCTACAGGTGCCTTATTTATATTTCTTATTACACGTATAGTTTTCTAGAAATTAAGAAATTCAAGAAAAATTGTGCATAATGACGCCAGGCTACATAAGCACAATCTCAATATGTTAAATGGCTTCCAATGGACTGGTTGACATTGCTCAAGTTAACAATCTGATTTACAGTTGAGGAGTTAATAACTATGGGCAATTCATTAGTTTTGTTTCAATACAGGTTATCTTGGGGGGACACTAGTTGTGACAAGCACGTGTACAAATTCTTTTGTTTACATACTGTACAATCTATATGTGGGGAAAAAATCTTCACTTGAACATAGGACAAAATAATGTATGTGAAAGTGTCCTATTTACTATAAAATGTAATAATATCATTATATGAGAGTCCATATACTTATCTGGGAATGACCAGAAATATTGCCCATCTTTAAAGAATAATTTGATATTTTTATTACCAAACCATCATATAGTTACTAGGTACTATCTGTCAAATACTTGTAATGTTTGCTAGGCATTACGCTAAATGCTTTACTCACATTATTTTGTTTAATTTTCACCCTCGTACTCAACCTGTGAGCTAGGTTTTTACTCTTCCAGTTTCGCAGGTAAGAAAACAGAGACTTAGATAAGTTCATGTGGCTAGTTTCTCACAGCTCGACATGGTGGGGGCTAGCCTTCAGATCCTGTCTGCCTCTAAGACCATTGCTCTCACCCCACAATACCGAGATCCTACCATGTTTTAATGACTTGGAAAGAAGAGAACAGCAGTGGTACTAGTCCTCTGCAAGACTGGGATAAGCTGCTTGCTGCCTTGCTGTGGTTAAGGGCCATAGTGCTTATTTGAAAATCCTCCCAAATGATTCTCCTAATTTGAAAAGTGGCTACTATTAGGAACATTTTGTGTGTCAGTGGAAAACCACCCATTGTCTCTATAGCATATCCTATAGCTCTATAAACTGATGCAAGCAAAGTAATTCTTGTCTATACACACGTAAAGGAGAGGCTCAACTGACTGACTCTCCCCGTGCGGAGGTCAGCTTGACCTTTCTGTGCACATTCACTTCACTATTTCTGGTCTGTATATTCTGAACCTCACTGGTTCATCACTAATGAGTTAAATGAAGGCTGGTTGTGGAGGCTCATGCCTGTAATCCCAGCAGCCTGGGAGGCTAAGGAGGGTGGATTGTCTGAGCTCACATGTTTAAAATCAGCCTGAGCAAGAGCGAGACCTTGTCTCTAAAGATAAGCAGGTGTTGTGGCTGGCACCTGTAGTCCCAGCTACTCAGGAGGCTGAAGCAAGAGAATTGCTTGAGCCCAAGAGTTGGAGGTTGCTGTGAGCTATGATGTGACAGCACTCTAGTGAGACTGTCTCAAAAAAAAAACAAAAAAAGAGTTAAATAAAGTCTTTAACATGTGTTCATTTTTTACACACGTATCAGAGTCATTATTTTACCCTTCTCTGGAAATAATCTTTTAGTGGTTTGGGAAGTCTTCCACAAAGATGCACAGTAGATTCACCTAATAGAAGCACATACATCATGAGAGGTGCATTACTTGTGCCCCCGGAGTGGCAATAGAACTGTTATTCTAGTTATAATTTTCCTCTCTAGTTTTGTTTTTAGTTTTCACTTTGGTTCATTAGGGGCAGTAATCATTGATGGCAGTGATGCCAAATTTGGTTTTGTCTGACCATGTGGAGATCTCTTTTTTCAATGGATTAATGGTCTCTCCCATGTTAGGTGAGAGACAACAGAAAATCTTTTTTGTTAGTACTTTTTGTCCCTCTTAAGCTCAAATCAGCTGAGAATGTTTATGTGAAACATAGAGAAAAGAGAAAAGCTCTTTGACATCTGGGTAGGTGAATTTTGTGTTTCTGTGTTTACTTTTGACATGTGGATGAAAGGTTAGAATTAAGGCTATAAACTATTGTTATCAGAGTCTGTACCACTGTGTGTCCATAATTCAGAAAAGCATTAGATAAGTAGTAATGTCTTCTTACCTCCAGAAAGTATTAGTAAGTCAAACTATAAGGTTTCTTAAAGAATCTATTCAGAGTGGCTTATATATAAATAAGTACTTATATACATTGAATATTCTTGAGATCCAAAAAATGAGGAAATCAAACTTCTAATATTTAAAATAATAGGATATTAGGCTGGGCATGGGGGCTCACGTCTTTAATCCTAGCACTCTGAGAGGCTGAGGTGGGTGGATTGCCTGAGCTCATAAGTTTGAGACCAGCCTGACCCAGAGTGAGACCTCATCTCTAAACATAGCCGGGCTATGTGGCGGGCACCTGTAGTCCCAGCTACTTGGGAGGCTGAGGGAAGAGAATCTCTTGAGCCCAAGAGTTTGAGGTTGCTGTGAGCTGTGACACTATAGCACATACTGAGGGTGACAAAGTGAGACTGTGTCTCAAATAAATCAATAAATGAATAATAAATAATAGAATATTTAAAATATTAGAAAGTAATGCTAGGAAAAAAAGGTTTTTTTTTTGCAGTTTTTGGCTGGGGTTGGGTTTGAACCTGCCACCTCCGGCATATGGGGCCAGTGCCCTACTCCTTTGAGCCACAGGCACTGCCTGAACAAAAAGTATTTTTATAACCACTAACTTGGAAACATTTCAAGAACTCAAGTTCACATCAATTAGGTAAATCTTTGGCAAACAAAAATAGTTTAATAATTTTGGTTTAATAAAAACAGCTACGCCTTTTCTGATTTGTCAGTGTTAAGTATAACACAAGAGTACATTTTGGCTTGGCTTGAGTAACCTGTAACTCAGTGGTTAGTGCACCGGCCACATACACTGGGGCCGGCAGTTCAAACCCTCCTGGGCCTGCTAAACAACAATGACAACAACACAACAACAAAAATATCCGGGTGTTGTGTGGCAGGTGCCTGTAGTCCCAGCTACTTGGAAGACTGAGGCAAGAGAATCGCTTAAGCACAAGAGTTTGAGGTTGCTGTGAGCTGAGATGCCACGGCACTCTACCCAGGGCAACATAGTGAAACTCTGTTTCAAAAAAAAAAAAAAAAAAACATTTTAATTTTACTTTTGATATACTCTTCATAAACTTATATAAACTTACAGATCAAATAAGCTAGTGTTACTTCTACTTAATGTTTAAGATTATGAAAAATGTAACTTTATGTTTAACCAGTTGAATGATCATACTGACAAACTTTACTTCAATACATATTGTTTTATAACAATTCAGCTTGATAATACATTTCCAAATCTTTATGCAACTAAAAACACTGGAGTGGTCTTAAATTGGGTTAGCTAATGTATATTCATTGGATACTTAGCTCATTTCTAAGAAGGATACAATACTGCAACTTAAAATTTACATGCTTTAGCTTCTACTTGCATTACTACAGAGAGGCAATATCTTTGGGTGTAATGATGACTGCGTTCATTTTTGTCACCTAGAGAGGGTGTGAGAAAGGTGTGTATAGGTATAGGAAGTTGTCTTCATGTGTCTTCATGAGTTCTGCCTATCTGCATTTTAGCTGGCAAGTGACAGTTCACAACCATATGCCCCACATACAGTTTTCTTTGTGCAATAGACAGAATAGAAATTTGGTTAAAATTTATGATCAATGTAAGTGATTAAGACTATAATTAGAAATAATAGTTTCAGAAAATCTGTGTACCTGCTTGTTGTTCGTAGGGACTGCAGGTGAAACATGATGGAGAGTTTCTTGGGGTTGACCTCCTAATCTCAATAAAGGAAATAATGGAGATCTTTAAAAGTCCAATCTGAGGGGTGGCACTCATAGCTCAGTGGGTAGAGTGCTAGCCACATATATCTGGGCTGGCAGTTCGAACCCGACCTGGGCCTGCTAAACAACAATGACAACTGCAACAAAAACATGATTGGGCATTGGGGTGGGTGTCTGTAGTCCCAGCTTCTTGGGAGGCTGAGGAAATAGAATCGCTCAAGCCCACGAGTTTGAGGTTGCTGTGAGCTGTGACACCACAGCACTCGACCAAGGGTGGCATAATGAGACTCTGTCTCAAAAAAAAAAAAAAAAACCACCGAAAACCATCCAATCTGATATTATTATGAAAACTTCCAGTAAAGCAAACTTAAGAAGGTCTATCCGGTTGTTACACCTATGTAAATAAATCAGGCCAAACCCTGATGATATCAAGCTATTTTGTGATTAAGAGTATTTTACTTTGAGATTATTTTTTGTAGAAATGGAGGTGATATCGTAGACGTGTGCTACAACATAAAGATATGGATTATCTATAGACTAAACATTGTCTACAGTCTTCCACATTACCTGATCTTGGTTCTGTGTGCTCTGCTTTACAAGTCTTAGTTATAAGTCAGCTATCTACCTCCCATCCTACTTTTCTTCTTTACCTCCAACTCCATTAAATATTCCCTATAAAATTTTCTCTGACCATTTCTCATTTTTAAATGATCCATCCTTTAAACACCTGTATCAATTACTGTCTGGAGAATCTATTTGGCAGATAGCCATGAACTGCTTTCATTAGTGTTCAACAGTTATTTAGTGCCTTTAAATTATTTTTCTATTTTCATATGTGTAATTTTTTCTTTTGCAAAATGAAAGATACAATGCACAGGGGTAGAAAGTTTTCATTCTTTTTTGCATCCCTCAGGGTATTTCTAACTTAGTGAAAAATCAAGGAATGTTGTGCACTTAACACTGAAACGGATCTGCCTTTTGTTTTTCTAATTGAAAGGAAAGAGATAATAAATAAAAGATAAAGTAGAAGCAGTTTTGATTGGCCGTTACTGTACAGAAATTGGGTACTTATTATCTATGTATCTTTAATGTCTTATGTAGACTTGTTAGTGTTTTCTCTTTTAGGCTAAATACAGACAAAACAGATTTTGGAAAAATAGAAGATAGGTCATATAACATTGTATGCAGATAGGTGCTTGATAAACGTTAATATTAAGGATAAAGATTATAATATCATTTAATTTTACCATTAAATAATGAGATTGTTAAAAGGAGAGAATTCTGTCTTATTTTTATATCTCTGATCCTGACTCCTAGCACGGTGTCTGTGCCAGTTATAAATATATTGTCCCTCATGCCAAATCCATCCTTCTTTGCCTCGTTTTGTGACATCAGAACTGGATCCTTTAAACATTTCTCCTTTGGTAATTAGTGGCGTTAACAGAGGACACAAGAGGGGACCTGCGTGGTCACAACAATAGGAAAGAAAGGGCTTCCCTGCTGGCCCATCTGAACCCTTTGGCAAATTTCTTGGGGCAGCCACTCTTCCCCAGTGGCATCAGAAATGGTCTTGCTTAGGAGAAATGGGCCTCCTGTGAGTTTTTTGTTTCTTGCTTGTCCACTATCTCTCAGCCTGGGGTTGTAGCTGCTTTCTGCATTTGTTATTTCTGAAAAACCCAGTTTCCTCTTTTGGGCCTTTAGTAGTTAACTATCTTTTACTAGTAAACAGATTTTTAATGTTAAATTACTGGTGTGGTTTCTACCTTTTGACTGGACCCTGACTGATATAAAGCTTGATACTAAGTAAGTATTTAATAAATGCTTGTTGAATGATGAAGGAAGAATGACAATGTTACTTAGATGAGAGTTTATAGTTCTGAGAATGTTAAGGCACCCTACATTTCAGAAGATACTTTCTATGAGCCTCTGAAACATTTATATCCAAGCCCTATCTGTTTGAAAATTAAAATTTTACATACATATATATATTCCATTAGTTCTAACGTATTTCTTCTTCTAAACCTTATGATAGTATTTTCTTCCTAAAAAACTATAGATAGGAATTTTTTTATTCTATAGGAGCTCATTCCCCCACCCCCACCATCTTCCTTTAAAAGTAAGAGGGGAGTGATGGTGATGGAGAGAATAAGGCATTAATGGTACCCCACATATTCCTAACCTAGTGTTTAAAAGAGGATGACCCTTACTGTTTTCCAATCCTGCGGTTGGTTATCTCCAGGTGAATAGACATCAACTTTGCATACTCCGTTTTGGCTCTGTAACCAGTCAACTCTATCTGACATCTGGGTAGAGCGAAGAGAAATTATTTGTCAATGAGAAAGTCATTAATCAGAGAAATGCAAACCAAACCACTTAGAGATATCATCTAACTCCAGTAAGAGTAGCCCATATCACAAAATCCCAAAACTACAGATGTTGGCATGGATATGGAGAAAAGGGAACACTTCTGCACTACTGGTGGGAATGCAAACTAATACGTTCCTTTTGGAAAGAAGTTTGGCGAACACTCAGGGATCTAAATGTAAACTTGCCATTTGATCCTGCAATTCCTCTACTAGGCATACATCCAAAAGACCAAAAATCACTTGGCAACAAAGATATTTGCACCAGATGTTCATTGCAGCTCAATTCTTAATTGCCAAGTCTTGGAAGAAGCCCAAGTGCCCATCAACCCATGAATGAATTAATAAATTATGATATATGTATACAATGGAATACTATGCAGCATTAAGAAAAGATGGAGAGGTGGTGCTTATGGCTCAGTGAGTAGGGCACCGGTCCCATATACCAAGGGTGGCGGGTTCAAACCCAGCCCCGGCCAAACTGCAACAAAAAAAAAAATAGCTGGGTGTTGTGGCGAGCACCTACAGTCCCAGCTACTCAGAAGGCTGAGGCAAGAAAATTGCCTAAGCCCAAGAGCTGGAGGTTGCTGTGAGCTGTGATGACACAGCACAGAGTTTCACTCTGTCTCTAAAAAAAAAAGAAAAGAAAAGAAAAAAAGAAAAAAAGATGGAGACTTTACCTCTTTTATGTTTACATGAATGGAGCTGGAAAATATTCTTCTTAGTAAAGTATCTGAGGAATAGGAAAAAAACTATCCAATGTACTCAGTACTACTGTAAAACCAATTTATAATCACTCATACTTTCATATGAGAGATGAATCACAACTATAGCCCAGGATGAAGGAGGGAAGGGGTGGGGGATGAGAAGGGAGGGGGGTGATTCGATAGAGGGAAGGTTAATGGTGGGACTACACCTATGGAGCATATTGCAAGGGTACAAGATGAATCTATCAAGTATTGAACACAAATGTCTTAACACTGTGATTAAGTAAATGAGATGAAAGATATGTTAATTAGTAGGATGTAAGCATTCTAATTTGTACAAATAATCAACACATCAAATCTCACAAAGACATAAATATATTCGTGATCTATGTATATATGACTTAATAAAAAAAATAAAAAGAAAATGCATGACAATGGCCTGTGGTCTCAGAGAAAACTATTTAGACTAAAAAAAAAAAAAAAGAAGAAAGAAAGTCTTTAAAAGGGCAAATGATAAGAAAATAAGGAGAAATAAAGTGAATGGCTGAGGTACAGGAAATAGAAGCAATGTTTTCAACAAAGACCTGCCTAAAGAGCTACTTTAGACCCACTCAACTCTAGATATTTTCTTTTTTTTTTTTTAATTTTTATTATATCATAATTGTGTACATTGGTGCAATCATGGGCACAATGTGCTGACTTTATATACAACTCTAGATATTTTCATCCTCAGCATTCAACTGCAGAAAGAGTTCTTAAACACATTGCGGGGGGTGGGTGAGGGCATGAGTGGTCAGTGTGTACAAAATAGTTAAGAAAGAAAAGATAAGTTCTAGTATTTGATAGTATAGTAGGCAATGTCAGTTAACGACAATTTATTACACATTTCAAAATACGAAGAAGAGAAGGACTGTAATGTTTCCAACACAAAGAAAAGATAAATGTTCGAAATGATGGATGTCCCAATTACCCTGATTTGGTCACCTTGTGCACATGTATCAAGATATAATATGCGCTGCCAAAATATGTATTACACATTAATTTTAAAAATACAAGCTTCCCATATTTCTGTCTCTAGTACTGAGGCTAGTAGCTAGTGTATTCTAGAGGTGCTTCTTTGTTGAATGAAGGAACCCGAGCAGCGTCCTTGCTTGACAACCCTCCCCTGCTTGGATTTTCAGCAGATACTCAAAACTCAATGTGATCAAAATGGAATTAATTTACTTACCCCTTGTCTATTCTTGCTCCACCAACTTATTTTTAAAGTAATAGATGCTTTATTTTTAATTAATTTCTAGGGCACTAATTTACACTCGTACTAGCAGTTAAGTCTAGTAGCACTTTCTTAAGACCAATCCCTTCTCCAATTACTGTGTGGAGAATCTACTTGGCCAAATTTCTTGCACAAGAACAGAGATGTCACGTGCACTATCTGTGGTCCTTTGTCCACAGATGCAATGACATCCTTGCTGGTGTAAATCCTTTCATAGCCATCCCATCACTTTGCTGTTCCCTAATTTCAGAAATGGCACCACCATCTGCCTGGGCTTCCATTTTAGTTGTCTTCTTCCACCCCAAACTTCCCTCTAGCAACTTCTTTCTTCTTCCATTTGCAGCCATTTTTCTTAAATGAATTGCTTACACCTACTACTTTCATGGCCTCATCTCACACATGAGTATCACAGTATCTACTCCGTATATGCCTTTGGCCTTAATCTTGTCCACTTTCTACAACATTGCATCTTCCTTGGTAATCTTCAAAAACATGGCCAACAATCATGATGACTTAGAATTACTGATAATAGAAAACTATGAGAAGCTTCTCTTTGCCCTTTTTTTCAATCCCAAACTTCCATTTCCAGGCTTCCACATTGAAGTTTCCCTTCTTTCATTATAAACTTTGTTCAGACTTTGCTATAGGTCCTAGAAAAGCAGAATAAAATGACCAAATTTTCCTCCCTGATGTCCTAAACATCTTTAGGATACAGACATAAATCTCTATATTTTGATTCCACCAAAATTTTTTTTTAAATTCTGCTAGAATAAAGCCGAACAGCTCATCCTAATTTTTTAAATAGTAAAATTATGTTTTACAAAGAATCAAAATAAGTGGAGCATTATTAGGGGATAAACATTAGGTTAATTGGAAATATTTGTTTAAAAGGACTTTGGGGATATGGTAGAAGTAGATGTCCTCCCTCAAAATAAAACCAACACAAATCGAAGACTCAAAGAGAGATTAACCACATGACTTAAACTTATATGTAAGTGGATATGGTATTTTCTTATGCAGACTATTATGGATAATTATTAAAAAGAAAATATAAAATCTTTTAAGAGGTACTTATTCTTTGCTCCCACAGGACTGGCACCCATTTTCACACCCCAAACAGTGACTCAGATTACAGAGCTAGGAGATAGTTTGTCACTCTTCCAGATAAATTCTTTGGGTCAACAATGGGTTCTCCACCCTAATTAGACCTTAGAATTAACCAGAGAACTGTGTAAAGAAACTGAATTTGAGTTACTACTCCCTTAAAAATCTTATTTCAATGACTTTGGTTTGGAAAAACTTTGACACTAAATTGCTTAAAAATTCCCTGGTTGGGGCTTGGCACCCGTAGTTCAGTGGTTATGGTGCCAGCTACATACAGTGGGGCTGGCAAGTTCAAACCTGGCCAGGTCCTGCTAAATGACAATGACAACTACAACAATAAAAATAACCGGGCAGGCTCGGCGCCTGTGGCTCATTTGTCTAAGGCGCCAGCCACGTACACCTGAGCTGGCAGGTTCGAATCCAGCCTAGGCCCGCCAAACGACAACAATGACGGCTGCAACCAAAAAATGGCCGGGTGTTGTGGTGGGTGCCTGTAGTCCCAGCTACTTGGGAGGCGGAGGCAAGATACTCGCTTGAGCCCAGGAATTGGAGGTTGCTGTGAGCTGTGATGCCACAGCACTCTATCCAGGGTGACAGCTTGAGGCTCTGTTTCTAAAAAAAAAAAAAAAAATAGCCGGGCATTGTGGTGGGCACCTATAATCGCTTAAGCCCAAGAGTTTGAAGTTGCTGTGAGCTGTGACACCATATCACTTTATTGAGGGTGACATAGTGAGATTGTCTCAAAAAAATTTTTTTTTTACCCTGGTTGATGCTAATGTACATCCAGAACTGAAAATTCCTGGGCCAAATCTTATCTGCAGAAAGCTCTCTCTGAACCTCTCTGAGAAAGACTGGCCAGTTCTAGAAAGATCATTATTTACCTTTTTCTGTAGAATTTTTCTTTGAGACAGATTTCCTAACCTCCTTTGGTATTTTAATGTTTTATTTCTTGAATGAGGAAGGTGTTAATATAGATGAGGTTAAACTCTGTATTGTCCTCAGCAGCTCACTATTACATATAAAAATTCTTGAAGAATAAAACGAATGGTAGAGTAACTTGACCAGAGACTTGGAAGACTTAGAAGCATGTTGTCCTAGATTGTTGAAAGCACAAGTGAAAACTAGAAATGTGTCTCCAGTTCACATTTCATCCTAGCAAGCTGCTTCTAATAGACAAAATGCGTAGCTTCTATTGCCCTAGTTAAGCTTTACACCACGATTACAAAGGTTGAAATTAAGTACAAAAAGTAAGGAGATTATGTGATCACTTACTCTTACTGAGAATAGGTTCTGAGATATGAGGAAAGCTCTTGATTAATTTGTTGTTGTTGTCTTCACTATCCCTAAGTTTAACCACCACTCCTGCCATGTAATATAAGGAATCTGCAACAGAAAGACACAAATGAAAATGACTAATTTTCAAATGAGCCTTATTGCTCTTATTACCAAATAATGATTTTGAGTGATTTGGGTCCCCCCCACCCCTGCCACAGGCACACACAAGTGATGAGCACAAAATGACATCCAAATTTCATAGAGGGAGTCCACCTCTTACTCTTGGTCCATTCTGATGGTTTCCAGATGACATAAGAGGGCCCAATAATTTCTTAAATGACTACTGTTATTCTCTACTTTCAAATCATACGTATATGGGTTTATTGAACATTGATGACACTGAAAAGTTTTGAGTCTATGCTTGAGCCCAGGAATTGGAGGTTGCTGTGAGCTGTGATGCCACCGCACTCCAGCCAGGGTGATAGCTTGAGGCTCTGTCTCAAAAAAAATAAATAAATGAAATAAAGAAAAGTTTTGAGTCTAATCTCAAGCTTGTTTGAATAGGAATCTGAAAGATAAACAGCTGGAATGGAGAATTCCCTGAATTCATGGAACTTAAAACACTTCTTAAGCATTCTTAAGAGTATTTGAAAGAAACATACATCCTCGTGTTATGTAGGGAATTCAAAGTTAATGTCTTTCATTCCAATTAGGTAGTAACTTCCTTATATTGATATTTCAATAGAAGACATTACAGCATTGTACTCTCATCTTGAATATCTATGCAGCCCTTCAATAATGCTTCTCTAAATCCCACCTTTAATTCATATCAGGTCAAAAGTTACCCCATCTATGAAATATTGTCTAAGTTCTTAACTGAATGTGATTGCTCCCTCACCAAAGTTTCCACTGCATTTTGTACAACCTTTACATCCTATCTAGTATTTTAATTGCTTATACATATTTAATCTTCTTTATTAGATGAATTCTTGAGGACAGAGGCATTTTCTTATTCGTCTTGGTGTGCTTCATAATAGCTAGTGCTCAATGATTCTCTGCTGAGAGAATGAATGTACAAATTCTGCCCACTTCTAATTCCAGAGTTTATATTTTTTCTTTTTTCTCACACTGGAGAATCTGAGAACAAAAAAGAAATAGCTTGCTCAAATATGCTTTGGTGGTAAGCCATATATATTCAGGCCTTCTTCAAGCTTTACTCTTTGGGGAGATAAGTTCACCTTAGAGACTTATCCAGTGACTTTCTCAGAGACCTATTCCAAGAATAAAAATAAATCGACATCTTAGACATGCTTTTGTTCTCTTTTCACAAACAGAAAGTGCACTTAGAGGTCAAGTATATCCACTAAATACTTCACTTACATTTATTCTAATGTTTTTACTCTATGTTCTATGTCCTGTGTGTGTTTATCTGCATCCCTGAAGCTGGTTTTAGACTTTTAAAATTTCCTAAATTGTCCTGGATGGCAGAGGACATAACACAAAGAGGTATTTACATGGTTTTCTTTTCTTTTTTTTTTTTTAATTTTTATTTATTTATTTATTTATTTTATTTTTTTTTATTTCTTTGAGACGGAGCCTCAAGCTGTCACCCTGAATAGAGTGCTATGGCATCACAGCTCACAGCAACCTCCAATTCCTGGGCTCAAGCGAGTCTCTTGCCTCTGCCTCCCAAGTAGCTGGGACTATAGGTGCCCGCCACAACGCCTGGCCATTTTTTGGTTGCAGCCGTCATTGTTGTTCAGCGGGCCCGGGCTGGATTCGAACCTGCCAGTTCAGGTGTACGTGGCTGGTGCCTTAGCCCGCTGAGCCACAGGCGCCGAGCCATTTACATGGTTTTCTAAATGATAATGCTATTTAGACTATTAAGTCAATGTCTACACTGCCCATAATGAAACAGAAAAAAAGGAATATCTAAAGACTTTGATGAAGTTGGTGAATGGAGCCATGAATTTATTTACTATAAGTTCAAAAGTTGGTGAATAATATCCAGGAGTTAGGTTGTAAAATAAAAGAGAACATGAAGCTTTGTGTTATCTATTAATTTTGGTAACAAAAGAAAGCTGACTACATACAAAATGTAAAGATAAATGGACTTCAGAAACAACTTATTCTAACACGGTCATCTCACAGAATAGGGAACTGAGGCCCAGGAAGAAAATATTAGAATCAATGGATATATTCCTTTAGCTATCCCAGCCCTGCAGTCTAACATCCTGAAAATTATGAAATTTTCCTATTGCCAATAGAGAGATCCTGTAGCTTATAAGGGGACTGGACTAAAATGGTACTTAAGAATGCTAAAGTGATAATTACCCCAATTGAGAAGGAGTGCAAATCTGAATGCCAGTCAGAGAGAGATTATGCTAGACAGGGGCTTGATATGGTTGCTGTATCATGCTGTAACTCCATGTCAATATGTTTTTCTCCTGCTTTCATCTGAAGCAAGAGGCTCCTATTTACTCAAGGCAACTCCTAAAGTATACTCCTAAACTCGTGGAAAAATTCAAATTGCAGGAAGCATAAATAAAGCTCTTGTAGTGTTGCTATCTATTTGACCAAATTTTGGGGGTTCATTCATTTAGGTTTTATTACCAGTTTTAAAAAGGAAGAACCTATTTAATATATTTATTGTTTATCTTCCTCCCTCTGGTACATTGTAAAAACTCAATAAATTATGTTATTGCTGAAATCAGACTTTTAACTGATTTTATTCTCAAAAAAGATGGGAAGTGTATATGCGTACGTGTGTGTGTCTGTGTGTTTCTCTCAATAGCACCATTCATTGTTAAGCTTTCTCGCGAATTTCCTTTATTTCCACTTTCCCTTACTAATAGCTTTATCCTCTAGACTCAGTACAGATACTTTCTCTACACATCCTGCCATATATATAAATGTCCTGTTCCCCCCCCCCCCCAGTTCTCTGTTGTCTAACAAAGCCTTCAGAAATAACAGTGAGAGGACGAAAGTGGATGAGAATTGGACTCAGACCTACTCCAGTTCTATCTCGTTCTTAGGGCACTAGAAAGAAAAAAACTTTTGCAATAGCCACACAATAAAGAGCAACAGCAGGTAGTCAAGCTTCTACTGTATCAAACTGGGAAGCAGGAAGTAAGATCCCTCAAATCCCCAAAAGGATGGCCAAGGTCATCTGGTCAAATCTGCAACACAAAGAAAACTTTAGCAGCAAAGATGGTAGGCTGGGCTTAAATGCTGCTTAAAGTCAGTCTCATTTATTTACAGAGGACTTGGAGGTAAAGTTAAAATTGGCTGAGCAGAAGAACAAGACTAGGTTGAATACAGAAGGTTGCCCATCACTGGTCACTGAATTCTCCCTTCTAACCACAGAAGATCAGAAAATGGGCTGTTTTATCAGTATAGTGGGATTTCCTACCTCTGTAGCACTGGAAGAGTGAACCACAGAAGAATCCAGAATATACTTTTAAAGTCAATGAAGATGCTGGGATGTTCTTACTCAGCTCAAGATCTTGTTTCCTCCACCAGCCCTCCATTCACCTCCCCCTTGTGGGACTGGAGAGTGACATCAGAATCACAGCTGGTGATATCACTGTCTCTATAGCAACAGTGTTAAAAAGACAAGAGGAATGATGAAGATACACTCCAAGGCTCTGAAGTTTCGTTTGAAGGAACTAGGCTTGCTTTTTTCCTGATTAATTCTCTCTTCTGAGTGTTTAATTTAGGTAGGGGAATACATGAGGGGAAATTTTTACCAATGGATTCCACTTAAAACGGCAGAGTAAGTATTATGCATTAAGAAATCCAGATGGCTCAGAGGAAAATAATAAAAGAATTGACAGCTTACTAAGTTTTTAATGCAAAACCTATTAATTCTCTTCCATTTCGTGGGATCCGGTCTTGACTCTTATTTATAAGCATCCTATCTTTTGTAGAAAAAATGACTTTGGGGGTATTTTGCCTAAACTGAACATCTCTGGGTTATTACTTGTCTTAGATGGTCAGAGATAGAGTAGCACTAATCCATTCTCTGTAATGTCTGACCTGAGGAACTTTACTGGGGCAAAACAGACCAAGAGGCTGGTGATTCCTTTTAGGTTTGAGGACTTTATTTATTAGTACATTCTCTTGGGAAATGTTATCTTAGGTTCTCTGTAATCAATAATTACATATAGGACTAATATTTAATTTTTAGGAAGATAAAAGAATTTCCAATAAAGGCCACATGATAAAGATTAAAATTGTGATGAATTGAAAAAGTGACTGGTTTATTACAGGCTTCCTTCAACAAAGTTATTTACCTATTTATTATCTTTTATATATTAGTTCTTAGTTTCTTCATTTTTAAAAGAAAGAAATTAGCCTTGTTGACCTGTCAGGATCTCTTGCAGCTCCAACATTTTATGTTTGTGATACTGCAGTGGTATTTAAATGGCACTGCATGTAACTGCATAAAGCACTTTGCAGACATCCTCAATGTCCATTATGGCATCTGACCCTCACAATAACCTGTTGAAATGACAGGGCAGGTTATTATTTTCTCTGTTAGGTGTAGAAGCTTGCCTAGGTCATAACAACTAGTGGACCTGGGACTGGGATCCAATATTCTGGATGTTAAAGTCAGTGCTCTTTCAACAATTTGAAACCAGAACATAAGGCAGTATTCGACTTAGAGGTGTTAAATCATATAATTGGAAATGTTAGATGGGTTAAGAGGTTGCTGGTGATAGTAGAGGTCTGTCAGAGTATCAGAATCAGGATTACCCCAGAATCAAGTATTAGCAAACTGTTAGTTCTAAGTGAACATAGGATGAGGCAAAGAAATATGACAGAGTAGTATTACTAAGCTTCTCTGATAAAATTCAAGGGTTTCTTTCCTCTTCCAATTCAATTTGGTAGCTGACACTTAGGTAAACAGCAGGGATAGGATAGATTGGAAACAGCAATCTTATAAGCCTAATAATAAGCAACTCACTACAGGCCTTTCGTCTATCAGCACAACACATATTCTTTCTTCCAGAAAAAATAAAGCACTAAAAGGATAATTAGGTCTAGAAAGACTGCCAAAACGAGGTGGTTTTCTGCTAAGCCCAATGTATGTTTCACAGGATCACTGTTTGCTCTCTTTTATTCAAGGATCTTGAGACTCTCCAGGTTTAAAATTCAAGCGCTTAGTCTACGTTTTCTGGAATTTTCTCAGGCCCCAGATGGCTCTTTGTAGAACAACTCAGATTCTCAAAGGGGTCTATAGATTTAAAAATAATAATAATAATAATAATAATAATGATAATAATGATAACAACAACAAACCATTGCTCTAGAGGGAACCACCTGCAGTTTCTCCTTGAAACATGTTCAGATGGCATATACGGCCATGCAATTTTATATGACCTTTCAGGAAGTTCACAGATTTCCTGAAGCCCACTCATGACCATCTGCACAGTTGGTTAACAACTCCCGGACTCATGGGCCAGGCGGAAAGTGCTTCCATAAGTAAAAACAAAAAGCAGGATAGGTGGAATATTCATCACCTTGGGTAGGATGGCCAGAGCAGTCGTCTCTGAAGACGTCCAGTGGCTGTCCAGTGGCGTTCGAGGAAAAGCCAACAGCAAGCACAAAGATGTGGAGGAGAAAACGTGCCTGGCGGGCTCCACGTGCATTTATATATTTGGAGGCACATACTCATTTCTTTTCTTTTTTTTTTGAGACAGAGCCTCAAGCTGTCACCCTGGATAGAGTGCTGTGGCATCACAGCTCACAGCAACCTCCAATTCCTGGGCTCAAGCAAGTCTCCTGCCTCTGCCTCCCAAGTAGCTGGGATACAGGCGCCCGCCACAACACCTGGCCATTTTTTGGTTGTAGCCGTCATTGTCATTTGTCCTGGGCTGGATTCAAACCCGCCAGCTCGGGGTACGTGGCTGGCGCCTTAGCCCGTTGAGCCACAG
>CAUYRH010066902.1:0-37624 GCA_963574655.1 Perodicticus potto | reverse complement strand
CTCCATCCATGTAAACATGAAAGAGGTAAAGTCTTCATCCAGAAATGTCCTTTTTAAATGTAAATGATTTCCAAGTGATTTTGGAAAGATGCAGGGAGACTTCAGATTTCCTGGCAAGCCTTGGGGTAAAGAGGGAAATGGTTAAAGCCAATGACCTCAGGGAACAGATCATTCAGAAGAACCATCAGGCCCACATAGTGTTTAGAAAGAAGTTGTGAGTCTTATTTCCAAACACAGCCCCTTCTCCCCACCCTGGCTCTGTCACTGGCACCTCACTTTACCTCCAGAGTATGGCATAATGATACCCAACATTTGTATTACATCGCTCATTCAGCAAGTATTAAGTGATACTATGTGCCAAGAGTTCACAAAGACCTTCTCATTGACACGATCTTATTTAATCTTTCTTGCAAGAGTGATCATACCTATGAAGACACTGGGACTCAGTTAATTGCTGAGTTTCTATGCCAATAAGTAATGAAGCCAGAATCAAACCCTGGTGCTCTGTCAGAGGTCTCTTTATACCAGGCCTGAAGAAGTGTGTCTTGTTGAAAAGGACCAAGAGAAAACTTTCCCTGCAACTGAAAGGAAATCAGGCCCGGGGTCAGAGGGATGAGAAGCCCAGGGAAGCCTGAGATGGACATTATTCCTGCCCTGCCTCATTCCTTAGAGAGAAACTCCAAAGCTCTATCCTTTGAGGTTATGCATAGTAGAGGGCTGACATCCCTCTGCTCTGTTGCCGAGCCATCAAGGAATGCTGGTGATCAGCCTCTTTTATATACATTTTCCCCAGAGCATTCTCCAGAAGTCTGATTTATTTTAATGTCATTTAATTTATCTTAATTTTTTAAATGTTGAAATATAGAATTAAATCATATCATTGCCTGAGTAAAGAACAAATAAAATCTGGCAAGTGGTCAAACTTGTCCCTCTGAGACAAGGCCGGAGAGTTCTCTTGCTCAGTCAACACTAGGCATGCGCTGGGCCCTCCTGCTATAAGAGGAGCAGACTCCTCGACTCCCAGCAGATCTAGCTCTTATCATTGCAGCTGCACTCTCTCCCCACTTTCCTAATGGTTGTCCTTGAAGTTGATTCCTCCCTTAGTTTCCTCTGAGGAGCTAACATAAACAGCCTCAAGATGGTTCTTCCTGTCTCACGGGGGTGGGGGGGTGGGGGGTGGGAGGGGATGGGGGGAGGGAGTTTGCTGGTATAGTCATGGGTGGGCAGAATGTCTAGAAAACCACCAAGCAGAGTGGTCCCACCAACTCTCAACAGAGTTTACACAGCTCTAAATACATTATCCTTCTAGGGGCTTCAGGAAAGGCAGACACATAGGAGTTGAGATAGGATGGTTGGAATATTTGGGGGTCTATAACACTAACAGTTGTTTTTAAGTGCCCTGGAGTACAGCAGTGGGGCTGACAGGTAAATGCACACTGGACAGTGCCAATCGAGGGCCATCAGGGCACTCAAGCCAGCATGGAGCACCTTCGAGGCCTTGCAGATAGCTGAGTGGACTGGCCAAGCTGACCTTTAGAGACCCAACAAGACACCAGACACACTAGGGGCTTTAAGTTACAAATGGACAGTTCTAAAATGAAAGCTATTGACTATTAGCACCAAAAGTATTCTCCTCAGTGGGAGGCAATCTACATGCTATGAAACAAGACTCACAGAACATTCAATTACCATATCAGGGAGGAGCTTAAACATCAATACATTCAGCTTAAACTCTTTTGATGGATAAGGAATCCAAGGCCTGGAGAGCAGAGGTGGGGCTTACCTGTGATTGTCAGCAGTGATGAGAACTGGGATACAACCTTCTTACCACTAATTCAGTGCTTCTATTAATACCATGTTGCCTGGCTCTTGCTTTGCTTTTTGGCTCCACCATCATCTTCTTTTATGATAAATAGTATAGATCCCCTTTCTTGACCTTGTTTCACCTGCCTCAGTCATTATTCACTCTTTCATTTTCCATTGAACACCCACTGGGTTTCAGGCATCATATAACATAGAGCAGGAGAAAGAAAAAGCACTTGGTCCAGGAGAGACAGTAAGCCACATGCAAAAACCAAAAACAAACAAACAAAGAAAACCCTTGCATTTCCAAGTGTAAATGGCTCATGAAAAATAGATTCTATATTATCAAAATTCACAGGAAGAAGGTATTTCTCAATGAAGCCATCAAAATTCACAGGAAGAAGCATTCAAATTGAACACTGAAAAAGAGGTAGAATTCTTAGGGAAAGTTTAACTACAAACAAAGGCACAAAAGACAAAAGGGCAAGTTTACTCATGTGACCAAGCAGGGATTGTAAAAAGTGAAGCTGGACATGCAGTGGGGATCCAGGCCACAGAGGGCCTTAGATACATGGAGGAGCAAATGGAAAGCCCTTTACAGTGTTTGTGTAGGATAATGACTAGTTTAGGAGGATGTTTTAGGAAGGGAATTTTGTAACCATGGTTAAAATCAATTGAAGGAGGGAGAGGTCAAAGTTGAGAAGATGGTAGAAAACTACGTTTTATGGTATAATAATAATGGCAATTACTTTATACAGCTATAGTAAGGATTAAATGGGAAAAACAATGTAAAATACTTTGCAACAGAGTAGCTGATAGATGGTAAACACACAAATATCATTATTATGTAAGAAGTTATAACATCCACACATAAGTAGAGGTAGTAGGGATGAAGAAGAAGGGAATGGGTTTAAAAGACACCATGCAACAGCTGAAGGACAAGGGAGAAGAGTCAAAGATAAACTTGGATTTTTTTAGCTGGGTGACTGGAAGTAGGTTGGGACCTTCAAAAGAAAGTGGGAAGTCAGGAGGAACAGTTCATAAGGACAAAAATGATGCCAAGTTAGTAAAAATTCAATGTGAGGAATTAACCCATCCTCATCCTTTGTGAGATATCACACAAGTGGCTGGAAGCAAGACACTGCTTGGAGAGGCAAAGTCACAGGCTAGGAATTACCCACAATGGAGTGACAGCACAGCCAACAGAGAGATTTCCAGGAGATAATGGAGAAAGGACAAATTGGAAGGGAGGGAAAAATCTTGGAGCAGAAGTGGGAGAGGGGCCACAGAGAGAATTAGGGAGACCTGGAAAATACAGTGTGAAAGAAGCCAAAAGAGCAAAGTTTCAAGGCACTCATGGTCAATATTATCTGATGGGATAGGAAGGCAAAGCAAGGAGGGAGAGAAGGAAATTGATAGAGAGATCAATAGATAGATAGAGATATCTGGAGTAAGTCATTATACTTTGCAGAAGGAGAAGTCTTCAGTGGATAAAAGTTGGATGGAAGCAGAGAAAAGTGAGGAGCAAAGGGTTAAACGTGTGAATGAGGAAATAGAGGTCAGGGATTACTCTAAAATTCCAAGACTTCCTTGACAGCAAGAAAGGGAGAGGGAATGATGGGGAGGAGGAATTAGACAAATGATACTCTCTTTGGGATAGATCTGTGGAGAGAGAGGATTCTGTGCTGCTGGAGAAAGAGATTCCAGATAAGAGGAGGAGTTGGAGGAGTTTACAAAAGCAGGGCAGGGGTGGCTCCTGAACACTAAGAAGAGGATTTTTTTACTCTGAGATTAGTGACAAGGAAGGACAAGGAAACCAATGGGGACATTAAAGTACAAAAGAAGAATGTTGACCAAGCTCACACTATTTGGCCTCATTTTTCAGGACTTTGAGGTCCTCTCCACTCAAGTGATTTGGAAATTACCACACAGAAGCCAAGGCAGGATTACAGTTTCCAGTACCACTTCCTGATCAAGTCCCCACATGACCCAGTGTTTCTGCACACAACCAGGAAAGCCCTATTTATTGTTCCAGACACCAAGGCAGTAAATGCTGCTTGATCTATTCCAAATTGTATCTAGGAAGAAATAGAGCTGTTTTCTTAGTAGAAGTGATTCTGTGTACCATATTCAAATACTCTGGATTCTGGAATTAACCTTTATTCACTCTGCATATTATTAAAAAGTCCATATCCATACACATGTGATTCCTCCTATCTAAATGTCTGCTCTATACTCTCTGTGTATCTACACCCTGGTCTAACTCCTTCTAACCCTTCCAGGCTCCGACTTGAGGCCTTTCCCAGCCCTCACAGATCTCTCCATCTCAAATCTTTGAGAGTGTGCCTTGCTCTGCAGCTCAGGAAACATCTTATGTCTTCCAGAGCCCTTCCTCCTTTCCCCTGAGGTGCCCTGCCCAGGGTTGGGTTTAGAGTGCTCATTCAAAAAACAAATGAACAACCAAACATAAACCAAGCTCATCAAAGTAAATTATTGAGACTTCTTCCTAGAAGGGCATCTCCAGTTTGTGCACTAAAAGCCATATGCATGGGTTTCTGCAACAGCTGCAGCACTGCTGCCTGCTCTTGCCCCACATTCCATGTTGGACGAACTATCTATAATGCTGACCTGACTCTTCACATCCATAGTTAAAACCTTCCTAACACCCTGCTGGAAACTCAGTGGAGATCCTTAGCATAGAGTACAAGCCCTTCCAGGTTTGACGCCTGTGCCTTCTCCAAACTCATCTCCTCTTCATTTTACTTGTGCATTCTTTGGAAGAGTTCTTATCTGATTTAGGACTTTGCAAGCTGATCCCTCACCTAAAACCCCTCCCCCTCCACTCCCCTCTCCTATCTGCTCTCACCAAAGCTAACTCCTACCTTTCCTTTCCCTCTGGGCTTAGCTGTCCCTACCAGTTCTCATTAAGCCCCTATGGAGAGGTGCTCTTCCTACATACTTCATGGGATTTACCCTCCACTGGCAGAAATCACTTTACATGGTAATTGGTAATTGCTTGTCTGCTGATTGATAATCCCTGCTGGAATGTATGTTTCAGAGGAAAGGGACCATTCTATTTCATTTTCCTCTGTACTTAGCACATGCTTAGAAGAGTAAGTGGTTGTTGACTATATTGACCAAATGGGTGACCGAATGAATGAACAAATGAATGCTTCTGCTTTTAGAGTCGAATATATTTCTGAAGCATACCAAATATTTGGACCTCTATGCAAAGCAACCAGGCTTGAGTGAAAGGGAAGTTATTCCTCTCTTCTTATCCAACCTTGGTTGTTTAAAGAGATGTCAAGATGTGTGACTCATTCCCAAAATCCAGGTTTCAAGCAACTATTGGACTACACAGGCTGGAGAACAATTCCCACAATCACTGCCCCTAAATAATACCAATCACTGCACCCAGAGACTATATAAGGAATCACCCTGTCCAGCGACAGAGCAGGACTGGGGAAAGAGAACACCCATCACCTTCATGGTCCCAGCCCATGGAGGAGCACAGGGGAAAGAAATTGCTTTTACATGGTCTATTTGATAACCATATTCTCTCTTCTTTGACCAAGAAACTGTGGAAGGCAGTGTAAAATAGATATCAGAGAAAAAAGAACAGAGAAGGGAAGGCTGGAACTTGTTTTTCCAATTCCATTAATTCAATTGATGTTTAATGCATGCCTACCTATGCCAGGTACAGTGATAGGCCATGGAGATACAATGTGAATAAACAAATACCAGTTGATCCTTCCTCCTTCTGTGGAGTTTACTATCTAGAAGTGCACCCAGAATTGCTCAGTCACATAAATAAATTTAATGTGCATTTCTAAATCACGATGAAATTATAGATTTGGATTATAGATGTATAATAAAAGGGAACCCAACCTCGTCGGGAAAAGTATGCAAGGTGTCCTTGAGGAAGCAATTATTGAGCTGAGAGCTGAAGCATGAATAGCACTGCAGGTGTTGGAAGAACTATAAAGCATTCTGAGTAGAGGGAACTACAGGCATGGCCTTCCCTTATCCATCAAGTTAAACAAAGAACCACTTAAACCAAGTTCAGTTCTGGAGGCTCCATCTGCTTCTTCTCAACCCAATATCTACATTTTATTTCAAAGAAAAGGAAGCTTTGGAATGGACTTGTATGAGGGGACCGTTGACAGAAAGTGTACATTGCAATGAGGGACTTAGCTGTGATCAGACCACGGATCTAGTCATCCCAAGCTCTAACCATCAGCCTGC
The DNA here is from genome assembly GCA_963574655.1 of Perodicticus potto. Lineage (NCBI taxonomy): Eukaryota > Metazoa > Chordata > Mammalia > Primates > Lorisidae > Perodicticus > Perodicticus potto. The sequence goes on along the minus strand of CAUYRH010066902.1, from coordinate 31,576 downwards.
CTCATTTGGAGAACTGCAAGGCACGTAGGGGCAGGTTTCTCTCAAACTTGGATCCAGCCATCGAGGCCAACAGAAAGTAACGCCGGCGGGAAGCCAAGCACCCACACAGAGTGAACTGATCCCCCTATTTCAGGAAGAGCATGGCGCAGCAGCTATATTTGAAAATCGAGGTAAACAAGAGCTCAGCTCAAGTGGATGGGGCACGACAGCTGTGGAAGATTAATCACACGTGGCTGCAAGTCATCAGGTCGCCAGAGGCCGGGAGGCTTCCCTTTTGGTGCCCCACCAGAAGGCTGGATGGGTTCCTACCACGTACCCACATCCCTCCCCCACCTGGTCCCGCTCACCCTCCCCCGATCCCCGGGTATTTCTTCACCACCTAGGAGCTCCGCGTCTGGCTCCTAGCTACAGCCTGCGTTTCTGATAAATTGCACCTAATTTCAGTCCTTCTGCCCGGGAGATCTAACCATCAAACGTTGACGGGTATGCTTTTCAATCGCCAGGAAGTGGGGGAGGGAGGAGAGAGAGAGACAAGCCAGTAAATTTATGGCACTGCATTAAAGGCGTTCGTTCTATTTAATCCCCCCTCTTCCCCACGGTTAAAAATAAGACAAAGAATTAAAAAGGAAAAGCTGATTTTCCCCGAGCAGATCGCTTTTATCATATCCCCTAGCGGCTCAAGTCTTCGGGGCAGGTCAGCCAGGGCCTGCAGGAGCAGCGCTAGCCTCTGAATGAGAGCTGTGGCTCTGTGTGTGTGTGTGTGTGTGTGTGTGTGTGTGTGTTGGGGCGGCGGGGGGGGTGCTGTGTGTGTGTGCGTGTGTTGGGGCGGCGGAGGGGGCGCTGCCGGGTGTGGTGTTAGCTATGTACTTCGCTTCTCAGAGCGCAGGACTGGAGAAACCCTTCTTCTCCCCCGACCCCTCAGCCACTTAGGCCGGGAAGCTGGACCTGCAGTTCCCGACCCGCCGCGTTAGAGTCGCGAGATAGGGGTGTGCGCGTGCGTGAGTGTGTGCACGCGGGCGCGCGCCCAGCGGCTAACCCGCTCCCCTCCTGGCCCCCGAACCCGGCGGAAACTCACAGGAGCACAACACGCCCTGGCGCAGGCGGCTCACACATGCACACATGCATCGGGCACTCAACACAGAAGTCTCCCCAGTGAGCACCCGCCGCTGACCCAGCAAGCCCACGACCCGACTGTACACAGATGGCCAGGCATCTCTTCCTGCGCCCCGCCCCGCATCCTCCCGTAGACACTCACTCTGCCAGACCTCCCCTCCAACCCCCGCCAACACCGCATACACAATGTAGACTTTCCGGGGCACCCTCCCCCCACTCCTTCTGGTACTAAATCCACAGGAAGGCGGTTCATACGAATGATCTTGAGAAATAACTTAACACCATCATTGACAACCAGGGACTCTCTTGGGGACATTCCGAGTCCCCCAACCTCTGCCTCCCTTGTCTCGGCTGCCAGCGAAGGGGGAAGGGCAGGAGGCTCGGCCCGGTTACTCACCGTTTCCTCTCGGCCTCCCGAGCTGAGTGGGCAAGTGAGGGAGGCGAGGAACGTCCGCGCTGCACCCGCCGCCGGGCTCCTCACCGGTCGCAGAGGCTCATCGGCCCCGCGGGCTGCCCGCCGGCCGCAGCCGCGTCCAGGGCATGTCAGTCCGCCGCCGCCGCCGCCGCCGCCGCCACCTGCCCGCCGAAGCTTGTGGGCTCGCAGCTGTCAGGGAGCCGCGGGGCAGCGCATCTGGAGCGCTAGGTCTGCGCCGGAGGGTGACAGGGGCCAGGGCGAGGGGGCCCGGGGAGGGGTCCTGCCCAACCGATTTAAGAGGGAAAGCCCCAGCCTGGAGCGCGGGCTGGAGACCACACCTGGGAGAGGCCCGGAGTCCAGGCTGCGGGCGGCTGGGGATCCCTGCGGGAGGGGCAGGAAGGCGAGCAGCCCGGCGCTCTCTGGTGGCTCCGAGGGACCGGGGCTGGGGCTTGCGGTCGCGTAGCCTGGGCTTTCCCCGGGCTAAGGGCTTGCCGGCTCACCCCCTTCGCGCGGTCACCGCTGGGGGACGTCTCGGCCTTGGAGCGCGCGGAGGGGACGCGCGGAGAGGCTGGTTTCTGGGCGAGCCCAGAGCTTTGCCCATTAAGCTGCCGCAAGAAGCCAAATCAAAAAGCCAATCTCCAAGCCTCCAAAATGAACGTCACCCTATCAGCTGGGAGAGAGAGCCGCACCGAATGAGAAGCCGCGCATATTTATCCTCGCGCGCAGAGGGGAGACTTTCAGAAAGCTTCCCGACCCGCAGAGAGGAAGTCGAGCCCGCACTGGCCTTTCAGAGTGTCCCCAGGACGGAATTCAGACTGAACCCCTACCCTACGCCCACCCACCCAATCGCTGGAGCCTGGCGCCAGGCGCCTCCGGCCCCGCAGCACTTCGAGACCGCGGCGAGTCCTGACCTGGATACTGCGGAGTTGGGAGCTCCCGGCAGCAGGCGGGTGCGCGGCACCGGCTTTCCGCTTGTCCTCAGGAGACGCTGCCTGCAATTCCGAAATTAAGTCTCCACCAAACACATCTGTGGTTTTTAAATATAGTAGGGAACGATTACCCAGGCAGGGTCCACCCTGGCCTAGAGGAGGAGTCGAGGGGGTGGAGGTTGGCTGTGGAGGGAAAACCAAACTCTTTTTTCCCCTCTCTTTTTCTTCTCTTCTTAGTGCAGAACTCAGCCTGTCATTTTCCCAACCCAAATCAAACAACAGCTTGTGAGAGACGCTTGGGTGAGCTCTGGTATGTTGGTTTTTGGGTTTTTAAGGCTAAAAATAAGAGGGGACTGCTTCCCAAATTGCTGCTTACTCTGGGCCTGGAGACTGGAGGAGAGATGGTCCTTTGATGCCACAGCAGGACTAGGGCTTGGGGCTTGGCTCAAGCAAAATGTACACACGTAGTCTTAAATCAGATGCCTGTAATTTCTGCTATATTTGTCGGTCCTGGAGGCATGAGAGGTAGGCAGGCCTCTCCGAAGAATGGGTTTCATGCCCCTATTTTATCGGGGACATGAGGCAGATCTAAAACAAGCACAGTGGCTGGCCTTTTAGAGACACCAGTGCAGATGGGACAGAATTTAAGGGTGGGAAGTTGTTCTCTCAGGGCTCTGCTGCTTGAAACCAAGTACCAGGAGACCAACAAACAATTCTTACCAGTGACCAGCATCTCCGTGGAGCCAGCAGTGGTGCTAGGGAATCCAATTGTATTATCTCATGGCATTCTCATGAAGCTCTATGAGATAGGTATGGTCACAAATTCCAATTTTCTATTGAGAAAATTAAGCCTTAGGGAGGTTAATTAACCTTCCCAAGTCTACTGTGCAGCAGAGCAAAGGATTAGAATAAGGGAAAAACCAATCAGAGACTGCCAATAGGACAAGGGTGTGTGTAACTTGGGATCCCTGGCTTTCCCTTATTCCGGAGCTCAGATGGTCCAAAGAGATTAACTGGGTATAGGGACTAGAGAACCTCGAGCCTGGGATGGTATGAGTTCTTTTCTGGTCCCTGAACTCTGTGCTCCTTTTGTAAGTCATGAGTCCCAGTTAGGAGAGCTTTCAGACCTCTGAACACTTAAGAATCTTGAATCCAGTAAAGATTAAGGCTGAAACCCTCACTTGGAAAGGTTTCAATAACTTCTAAAGCTGTGAGATTTCAGGATATGTCAGTTAGTGAGATTTACCTGTATCTATTTCCATGGAAAGTCACAATGCTGACTGGTCTACAGTCAAGACCAAGAGATTGATGGTGAGCATATAATTGGGTATAGCTTTTAGGAAGAGTGATTTTGAAAGATATATCAAATTCCTTAAAGAATGTGAATGCCTGTGACCCTGAAATTTTACTGAAAGAAATGTATTCTATGCCAATAATTAAGGAGATGCTCAATTATTTAGTCACAAGGATATTCATGGTAGTGTTTGTAAGAGTGAAAACTTGGAAATATCTTAATTTTCCAACAGAGAGAATTGGTGAAGTAAATCATATTGAGTTGACACAATGGTGTATTCTACCACTGTAAAGATGCCGATGTAGCACTCTATGTTTTCACAGGGAAAATATATGAAATTATGTATTATTGAGAGAGGAAAAAAGAACCAAACCCTGGCAGCATTAGCAACACCAAAGTGCTATTATTTCTTGGTGATAGGATTTCTGGTGATTTTCTTTTTCTTTTTAGATCAATGTTAAAGAGGCATAATCTATATACAACAAAATTCACCTATTTTATGTGTACAGGTTGATCAGTTTTGATAAAAGTACAAACAAGTGGAGCAACAACTCAATACAGAACATTTTCATCCCCTCCAAAAATTCTTTCAGACCCCATTTATACTCATTCCCTCTCCCTACCAGCATCATTTATCTGCATTCTGTCAAGACAGATTAATTTTGCTTGCTCCAGAATTTTCTTTGTCTTACTTATTGATATCCATTACTATTTCTTCAATAAATGTTACTTATTCTCTAAAACTGCAACAGCAACTTTGCATTCTGACCCTCAGTGTCCACATGAGTAAAATGGAAATAATAATAATGATAATAATACCCGCCTCATGGGATTGCTGAAAGGATTCAAAGAGATAATAGTTTCTAGTACAGAGTAATTCCCAAATATATGTTAATTCTCTTTCTTCCTCCACTACCTCCCTCTACTCCTTAATCCTGCTTTTATCCCACTCTAAGTTCTACAACCAACTTTCTATTGGTCTGTGAAGTCTCACACCCCTTTAAGTGCTGAACAATCTCATATTTTTCATCTCTTTTTGGTTTTTATAGCTTGAGAATTTCTGCTCAATCACATTTTTTCCCTCTCTGCTACATATGTAAAGGTGACATATGTAAATTTGGTGACAATCTGCCTCCTGCTTCCCCACTTCTGCCATTGTTTATTTGTTTATTTCTTGTTGGGCTAGAACTCCATGAGATTTTCCCAGGAAAGCCAGCAAGCAGGCTATTTATCATTGTCACTGGGAGCAACAGCCACAAACCTCATTTTCAAGTTGTGAGGCTCAGAGATGTTAGGGGATTCAACCAGTCACAGCACTTAGTAAGAAATCGACAGAATCTTTTATAGATTGAATTGTGTCCACAAAAAGTCGTATGCTGAAGCCCTAATCCTTAGTACCTTGGAATATGACTGGATTTGGAGATAGGGTCTTTAAAGAGGAATTCACAATGAAGCTAGGTCATTAGGGTGCACCCTAACCTAATATGACTCACTGGTGTACTTTTACAAAAAAGGGATTAGGACACAGATAGACAGAGGGACGACCTTGTGAGGACACAGCAAGAAGGAGGCCATCTGCAAACCAAGGAGGGAGAAACCAAATGTGCTGACATCTTGATCTTGGACCTCCAGCCTCCAGACCTGAGAGAAAGTGTTTTGTTTGGTGTTTTGTTATAACAGTGCTAGAAAATGAATGCAGAATTGAAGTATTCTGGCTGATTCTGTGAGTTCTTGACATAGAATGTCCTTCTTTCTTTAGAGGGTGAGCAGCATGCCATGGGCAGATGGGCTGAATACTAGGAAAGGACTGTGCAGCTTCTTGGTGATAACCCATGATTTACCATTATGCCCCAGAACTGCAAAAGTCAGTGTCTCTCCAGAAGTGAGGCACTTCCCAAGCAGCAGACCTGGCTACCCTGGCTACCATGAGCACTGCGTCTGGCAGTAACCAGTGCTGCTTCTCACAGGCAAATTATGTGCCAGTATTAACCTTGTTATAACTTTCATTTCCAACATTTGTCACTTAATGATCATTTCTTTTTTCCTTTAATAAAATCATGTATTGCAGTAGAACATGCATACAGAAGTGTGTACAAGTCCTAAGTATAAGTTCAAAGAATTTTCACAAAACAAATACATTTTACTTAATCATCACCCAGATTTTATTTAATCATCACCTAGAACAAAAGTTGTTGCCAGTACCCCAGGTGCTCCTCTCAGCACCCCCAATCATGTTTCCTTCTCCTCTACAGAGGGAACTCCTGACTTCTCCTGACTCCTAAAACCATCCAGTAGTCTTATGTGATTTGGGGTATATATAAATGGAAGTACTATTGAGTTTGGGTTCTTTGCTCAACATAAGTTTTGTGAGGTTCATCCATATTGTTATGTGTAGCAATAGTTGGTTATTTCTCATTGCTCTATAGTTTCTTTGAATGAATATGAAATCGAATGTTTCAGTCTTCTCCTGATTGGCATCTAAACTGTTTCCAGTTATTATTTTGAATAATGCTGCTGTGAACGATTGAATACACATCTTTTGGTTCACACATGCACTTTTCTTGAGTATATACCTAGGATGGAATCACTGGCTCACAGGGTACGGGAACACACATCATTCCTTGATAAGGACAATTTTCAGTCATTTGTATCAATTTATACCCTCCCCTTCCGACACTGTTTTGTCATATTTTTTGTCAGCATTTAGTATTGCTAGCTTACTTAATTTTTTAAATTTCAGTACATTTGCTGGTATAAGTGTTTTTTGTTACATGGATGAATTATATAATGCTGAAGTCAAGGCTTAAAGAAGGTGTACCCATCACCACACCATAATAGTGTACTTACTATCAGATAGTTAAATTTTTACCCCTCACACACTGCCCTCCCTGCCCCTTCTTAGTTTTCAATGTTCTTTGCACAACCTATTGCCATCTATACTCCTCACTTAAATCCCACTTATAAGTGAGAGCATGTGGAATTTGTTTTTCCATTCCCAAGATACTTCACTTAGGATAATGTTCTCCAATTCTACCCAAGTTGCTGCAAAAGACATTATTCCATTTTTTTTCCATTTGTACTACTCCATGGCAGATACATACTACATTTTCTTTATCCACTCATTAGTTGATGAGCCCTTAAGTTAACTTTGTATCTTTGCAATTGTGAATTGTGCTGGTACAAATATTTGAGTGGAGGTGGCTTTTTAATGAAATGGCTTCTTTCCCTTGAGTATAGTGGGATGGTGGGATTGAATGGTAGGTCTACTTTTATTTCTTTGAGAAATCTACATCCTGTTTTCCATAGAGGTTGTACTAATTTGCATTCTCACCAACAGTCTATAGGCATTTCCTTTCCACTGCATCTGCACCAACATCTATTATTTTTTCACTTTTTGATAATGGTCATTCTGATAGGAGTAAAGTGGTATCCATTGTGGTTTTATTTGCGTTTCCCTGATGATTTGTGATGTTGAGCATTTTTTCATGGTTTGTTGGCAATTTTTATATCTTCTTATGGAAAATAATCTGTTCATGTCTTTTGCCCACTTTTTTATGGGGTTATTTGCTTTTTTCTTGATGATTTGCTTGAGTTCTTGTAGATTCTAGATATTAGTCCTTCATTGGATGTATAGTCTGTGAATATTTTCTTTTATCCTGTCAATTTACTCTGTTGATTTTTCCTTTGCTGTGCAGAAACATTTTATTTTAATTAAGTCCCATTTATTTATTTATTTTATTAAATCATAGCTGTGTACATTAATGCAATCATGGGGTACAATGTGCTGGTTTTATATACAATTTGAAATGTTTTCATCAAACTGGTTAACATAGCCTTCATGGCATTTTCTTAGCTTTTGTGTTATGACATTTATATTATACACCTAGTAAATTTCACATGTACCCTTGTAAGATCCACTGTAGGTGTGATCCCACCAATTACTCTCCCTCCACCCATCCTCCTCCACCTCTCCCCTCTGTCTCCCCTTTCCCCTTCTTCTTGAGCTATAATTGGATTGTAACTTTCATAAGAAAGCTATAAATTGGTTTTGTAGTAAGAATGAGTACATTGGATATGTTTTCTTCCATTCTTGAGATACTTTGCCCGGAAGAATATGTTCCAGCTCCATCCATGTAAACATGTAAGAGGTAAAGTCTCCATCTTTCTTTAAGGCTGCATAATATTCCATAGTGTACATATACCACAATTTATTAATCCATTCATGGTTCGATGGGCACTTGGGCTTCTTCCATGACTTAGCAATTATGAATTGGGCTGCAGTAAACATTCTGGTACATATATCTTTGTTAAAATGTGATTTTTGGTCTTCTGGATATATACCTAGTAGAGGAATTATAGGATTGAATGGCAGGTCTATTTTTAGATCTCTACGTGTTCTCCAAGTATCTTTCCAAAAGGAACGTATTAGTTTGAATTCCCACCAGCAATGTAGAAGTGTTCCCTTTTCTCCACATCCATACCAACATCTCTGGTTTTGGGATTTTGTTGTATGGGCTAATCTTATTGGAGTTAGACGATATCTCAAAGTAGTTTTGATTTGCATTTCTCTGATGATTAAGGATGATGAGCATTTTGTCATGTGTCTGTAGGCCATGCGCCTGTCTTCTTCAGAGAAGTTTTTCTTCAAGTCCCTTGCCCACCCTGAGATGGGATCACTTGTTCTTTTCTTGCTAATATGTTTGAGTTCTCTGTGGATTCTGCTTATTAAACCTTTGTCAGAGGCATAACCTGCAAATATCTTCTCCCATTCTGAGGGCTGTCTGTTTCCTTTACTTACTGTGTTCTTGGCTTTGCAGAAGCTTTTTAGTTTGATCAGGTCCCAGTAGTGTATTTTTGATGCTTCTTCAATTGCCCAGCTGGTCCTCCTCTTGAAATATTCGCCCAGACCGATTACTTCAAGAGTTTTCCCTGCACTTTCTTATAGTATTTTTATACTTTCATGTCTTAAGTTTAAATCTTTAATCCAGTGAGAGTCTATTTTAGTTAATGGTGAGAGGTGTGGGTCCAGTTTCAGTCTTCTACAGGTCACCAGCCAGTTCACCCAGCACCATTTGTTAAATAGGGAATCTTTTCCCCACTGAATGTTTTTAATTAGCTTGTCAAAGATCAAATAACGGTAAGTAGCTGGGTTCATCTCTTGGTTCTCTATTCTGTTCCATACATCTACCTCTCTGTTTTTGTGCCAGTACCATGCTGTTATGATCACTATCAATTTATAGTATAGTCTGAGGTCTGGTAGCATAATTTCTCCTGCTTTGTTTTCATTTCTGAGTAATCTCTTGGCTATTCAAGGTTTTTTCTGATTCCATATAGAATGAAGTATTATTTTTTTGAGATCTTTAAAGTATGACAGTGGAGCTTTAATAGCGATTGCATTAAAATTGCATATTGCTCTGGGTAGTATGGACATTTTCACAATGTTGATTCTTTCCAGCCATGAGCATGGTATGTTTTTCCATTTGTTAACATCTTCAGCTATTTCTTTTCTTAGAATTTCATAGTGCTCTTTGTAGAGATCTTTCACATCCTTTGTTAGGTAAACTCCCAAATATTTCATCTTCTTTGGCACTACTGTGAATGGAATAGAGTGCTTGACTGTTTTTTCAGCTTGACTATGGTTGGTATATATAAAGGCTACAGATTTATGAGTGTTGATTTTTGTAACCTGAGACACTGCTGTATTCCTTGATCACTTCTAAGAGTTTTGTAGTAGAATCCCTGGTATTTTCCAGATATACAATCATATCATCTACGGAGAGTGAAAGTTTGATGTCTTCTGACACTATATGGATACCCTTGATCACCTTTTCTTCCCTAATTGCAATGGCTAAAACGTCCATTACAATGTTAAAGAGCAGTGGAGACAATGGGTGACCTTGCCTGGTTCCTGATCTGAGTGGAAATGATTTCAATTTAACTCCATTCAATACAATATTGGCTGTGGGTTTGCTGTAGATGGCCTCTATCAGTTTAAGAAATGTCCCTTCTATACCAATTTTCTTAAGTTTTCTGATCATGAATGGATGCTGGATATTATCAAAAGCTTTTTCTGCATCAATTGAGAGAATCATATGGTCTTTGTTTTTGAATTTGTTTATGTGCTGAATTACATTTATAGATTTACATATATTGAACCAGCCTTGTCACCTTGGGATAAAACCCACTTGGTCATGGTTATAATTTATTTGATGTGTTGCAGGATTCTATTTGTTAGGATCCTGTTGAATATATTTGCATCAATATTCATTAGTGATATTGGTCTCTAGTTTTATTTTCTTGTTGGGTCTTTTCCTGGTTTGGGGACCAAGCTGATGTTTGTTTCATAGAATGTGTTGGGTAGTATTCCTTCTTTTTCTATATTTTGGAAAAGGTTGAGTAATATAGGTACTAGTTCCTCTTTAAAGGTTTGGTAGAATTCTAATGTGAAACCATCTGGTCCCAGGCCTTTTTTTGTTTTTTTTTTAGGGACATTTTGTATAGCTGATGCTATTTCAGAACTTGATATAGGCCTGTTCAACATTTCCACTTCATTCGAGCTGAGTCTTGGAAGGTGGCGTGCTTCCAAGTATTGATAAATTTCCTTCAAATTTTCATATTTCTGAGAGTAAAGTTTCTTGTAATATTCATTATGGATTTTTTTAATATCTGAGGAGTCTGTTGTTACTTTGTCCTTACCATTTCTGATTGATGAAATTAGAGATTTTACTCTTTTTATCTTGGTTAGGTTAGCCAAAGGTTTATCTATTTTATTAACCTTTTCAGAAAACCAACTTTTTGATTTATTGATCTGTTGTATAATTCTTTTGTTTTCAATTTCATTTAATTCTGCTCTAATTTTGGTTATTTCTTTTCTTCTGCTGGGTTTGGGATTGGAAAGTTCTTCCTTTTTCAGTTGCTTGAGATGTTCCTTTAAGTTGTTAACTTCCTCTCTTTCCGTTCTCTTGAGGAAGGCTTGCAGTGCTATAAATTTCCCACTTGGGACTGCCTTTGCGGTATCCCAGGGGTTCTAATAATTCGTGTGTTCATTATCATTTTGTTTCAAAAATTTGGTAATTTCCTTCTTAATCTCGTCTATGACCCAGCTATCATTCAGCATACGGTTACTTAGCTTTAATGTTTTTGTATAAGTATGCAGATTTCTTTTGTTACTGAGTTCAACTTTTATTCCATGATGACGGAGAAGATGAAAGGAATAATATCTCTTCTTTTAAATTTGCTGAGGTTAGACTTGTGAGCTAAGATGTGATTGATTTTGGAGTATATTCCGTGGGCTGATGAGAAGAATGTGTATTCAATTTTGTTAGGATGAAATGTTCTGTAGATGTCTATTAAATCCAGTTGTTGAATGGTTAAGTTTAAATCTAAAATTTCTTTGTTTAGCTTCTTATTGGAGGATCTATCCAACACTGCTAAAGGAGTGTTAAAATATCCGACTATTATGGTGCTGGAGGAAATCAAGTTGCTCATGTCTGTTGGAGTCTCTCTTATAAATTGAGGCACATTCTGTTTGGGTGTGTAAATATTAATTATTGAAATTTCATCATGTTGAGTGTTACCTTTAAGAAATATGAAGTGACCATCCTTATCTTTCCTTACTTTTGTTGGTTTAAGGCCTATTGTATCTGTGAATAAAATTGCAACAGCTGCTTTTTTCTGATTTCTATTTGCCTTAAATATAGATGACCATCCCTTCACCCCGAGTCCATATTTATCTTTTAAGGTAAGATGAGATTCTTGTATGTAGCAGATATCTGGCCTGAGTTGTTGTATCCAGTCGGCCAACCTATGCCTCTGTAGAGGACAATTTAAGCCATTCACATTAATTGAGAATACTGATAAACCTGGTAGAATTTGAGTGTCAAGGTTTTCAAAAGTCCAGTGGACATTTTTAATCCTTTTGCCACTGTGGAAGTTGGAATTTGATCAAAAGTTTCTGAGTGAGTTTACTTTTGTGGTGGAGGATTGCACTGGTCATTATGGAAGATAGATCTGAAAATATCCTGGAGAGCTGGTTTAGTTATGGCAAATTTATTCAAGATGGGCATGTCATTAGTGCATTTAATTTCTCCATCATAAATGAACTCAGTTTAGCTGGATATAGGATCCTAGGTTGAAAGTTATTTTGTTTTAGGAGATTAAAAGTCGATGACCATCCTCTTCTAGCTTGCAAGGTTTCACCAGAGAGATCTGCAGTCATTCTAATATTCTTCCCCTTGTAGGTCATGGTTTTCTTACATCTGCCTGCTTTTCAGAATTTTCTCCTTCATATTAACTTTAGTGAAGTTAATTGTGATATATCTGGGGGTTGTCTTATCAGATTGAGACATGCTGGGGTTCTAAAACTGTCTGCCATCTGAATTTCAGAATCTCTTAGCATATCTGGAATGTTCTCCTGAACAATCTCATGAAAAGGGGCCTCTGGGCTTTGCAAAGCAACTTCGTCTCCTTCAGGAATTCCTAGAAGGCAAATATTAGTTTTCTTCAAATTATCCCAAAGCTCTCTGAGGAAATGAGCCGTTTTGCTCAGCATTTCTCTTCCCCTTTGAGCGCTTTGGAGCATTCAAAAGCTTTGTCTTCAATGTCAGAAATCCTTTCTTCTGCTTGCTCCATTCTGTTACTGAGTGATTCTACTGTATATCTCAGATCTTTAAGGGCTGCAAATTCTTATCTCAGTGTGTCAAAATCTTTGGTGATTTTGTCTTTGAATTCATTGAATCCTTGAGATAACTTTTGAGTTGCTCCTTTAATTTCTAATTCCAAATTTCTATTAATCTTATTTTGCAATACAAACTCTGAATTCAGTTTCTGACATCTCAGCCATTTGTCTATAAATGGAATCTTCAGTTGTATCTGCCATATCATTCCTTGGTGGAGTTGATCTACTCTGGTTATTCATATTACCAGGGTTTATCTTCTGATTCCACCCCATGATTATTTTACACCATTTGGCTAGATGAGTAGATAATTTGAAGTTGGGTTGGGGACTCCTGGAGTAGTGATTAACCAGCCCTTTGCTAAAGAGCTGGGACTAGTGTCTGTGCCTTTTCCCTTGAACTTAGCAAAGGACCTGTACAGTTCTATGTCCTGAAACACTGGGGACTTACTTGGTGTGGTGGGGCTAAGTGGCTCTGTCTTGTTTTCAGCTGGTTTCTGTCCTACCCTAGTGAATTAGTTACTCTGTGTTCAAGTCTCAGCTGTGGAGAAATACCAACAATTAATTCACCCTGCCCCCCATGGGCAACAACTGGAAAAGGAAAATCAAACCTTCCCACAACCACACACCCACAGTACCACTTTGGATAGTGCTCAGGTAATTGGTCCAGTCCAAGAGATCCTAATCAATTGTCCCAGATAGCACCAGGTCTCAAGTGAGGGAGTTCAAAAGGTCTCTGGCAACTAGGTCCGCTGGCAGCTCAAGTATGACACATTGTAGTGCTCCATAGAGTCAGAAGGACCCTCCCAGCACATGAATTAGTCTGGGAAGGTTGATGCCTCCTTCCCCACCTTGCACCTCTGTTACACCCAGTCACTGGTAACCCTGCAGGGCTATGACCCATTTCCCTCCAATGAGCAGATGCTCCAGGGGTTTGAGCCTGCCTGAATCACAGAGAGATCTTATGTCTCCTTGGTCAGGCCTCTGCACTCTACCACCATCTGGCAGGAGAAGCTGAGGCCTGACAACCTCAGGTGGTTAATGGAAGCTGGGGCAGTTCACTCAGTTCCAGCCCCACCCCTGATTGATGTTGCTGACACTTTATTTGCGCAGAATTTGTGATTCTGTCCTGGCTGTATTCCCCTGTGGACCAGGTGCTGTTTGAGTTCACAGAAACTGAGACTCAGCCACGGTCTGTGCTGCTGCCCAGAGCTGGTGTTTCTGTTTCCCCTGCAGTCTGTGTTGGGGCAGGTGTTGTTCACACTCGGCTCGGAGTTCCAGCCTCAGCCTGGCTGCCTTTGTCTCAGCTATGATCCCTTGAGGGCCGGGTGTTTCTTAGGCTAACTAAAGCAGTCCTCTGGCTCAGCTCCACCCTGGGAGTATGCCATCTCTGTGCATGTGTCTTCAATTCTCTGTTCTGCCATGCTCTGCCCAGGCTGCTACTGCCTCAGGCATACCCTTTGCTCATGGGGTCTGAATTAAAGTCCCAGATCTATTCTTCCAGTGTCTGCCACCACAGGAAAAGATGCTCAGCTTTCTCTGGTTGCCCAGAGAGATAGGGAGTGTCCTTCCAAAATATCCCCAGGAGTGTGAGCCTTATTGTTCCCACTGCTGCTGCTGCTACCCTGTGCTGGGGCACTGCCTTCCTTTCCCATATGATTCCTTCAGTCCACCATTTTCTCCTTATCCCTGTGCCACAGAATCAGCACAGACCTGCCCAGCCCATGCCCTGTCCACACTTCTCAAGGAAATGCCCAAGAATCTGGCTTCCAGACCTCAGGCTGAGAGTGGAGGGGAGTGCTGGGAATTCAGAATTGTAGGTAGAGAATATGTACAGCTTTATACAGTTTTATGCCTGGCAGGAGAGTGCCATGGCACCCTAGTAGGGGAAGGAGGTCCAGTTTTTAGAGAGTCTCTCCCGTGGGATAAAATGGGAGGACGTTTGAACTCTGCTTGCTTGTTTGTAGAAAGTATACTGCAAACTGTTCTCATGGGGGAGGGAACTCCCATCTGTTTGGCAATGGATTTTGTACCTTTTGTTTGTATCCTTGGGGTCGCAGTTCGCCTCATCAGGGATGATGTGCGTTCTTCAACCTTCTCTCTTGGCTCAGCTCCAAACCATCAACTTACTTGCTAAACTTCTGCCCTTTAACTCTCCTTCTGGATGGGAGCCTCTGTGGAAATCTGGGTCCAGTCAGCCATCTTGCCTCCAACTCCATTTATCTATTTTTATTGTTCCTGCATTCATTTTGGGGGCCTTCACTGTAAATTCTTTGCCTATGCTAAAATCAGGAGAGTTTTTCCCACTTTTTTGTCTGGAATATTTATGGTTCCAGGTCTTATGTTTAAGTCTTTAATCCACCCTGAGTTAATTTTTGTATATGGGTGAGATAGGAATCCAGTTTTATACTTTTGCATGTGACTGTCCAATTTTCCCAGCACTATTTATTAAAAAGGATGACTTTTTCCCAGTGTATGTTTTTATCTGCTTTGTCAATAATCAGTTGGTCATAGTTAATGGTTTTATTTCTGGGGTTCTCTATTTTGTTCCCTTGGTCTATGTAGCATGCTCTTTATTAATATAGCCTTGCAGCATAATTTGAAGTCAGGCAATTTGATGCTTCAGGTTTGTTCTTTTTGCTTAGGCTTTCTTTGGTTATTCAGGCTTTCTTTTGGTTACATATGATTGGGAAATATGTAGGAAATATGATATTGATATTTTTATGGGAATTGCATTGAATTTGTAAATCACTTTAGGTGCCTTAGGCAAAAGGACCATATTAACAATGTTGATTCTTGTTCATTTCATGAACATGGGATGTTTTTTCATTTGATTGTGGCAACTATGATTTCTTTTGTTAGTGTTTTGTAGTTACCCTTGTAGAGTCATTTCACCTTGGTTAAATATATTCCTTGGTATTTAATTTTTTGCCCAGCTATCAAAAATGGTTTTGAGTTATCAATTTGTCAAATGTTGTCTTGTTCCAGTTCTTGGAGGTAATGCTTTCAACTATTCCCCATTCAGTATGATGTTGGCTATGTGTTTGACCTATATGGATTTTATTATTTTGAGGTATACTCTTTTTATGCCTCACTTGTTGAGAGTTTTTATTTAAAAAGGGTGCTGTATTTTGTCAAATGATTTTTTTGTATCTATTGAGATAATCATGTGGTTTTGTTTTTAATTCTGTTATGTGATGATAACATTTATTAATTTGCATATGTTGAACCATCATTGCATCCCTAGAATGGAACCCATTTGATCATAGTAGATTGTCTTTTTGATGTGCTGATGCATTTGGTTTGCTATTATTTTATTTATTTATTTGTTTATTTATTTATTTGGATAGAGACAAGGTCTTACTCTGGCTCACTCTGACTCATGCTGGTCTCAAACCTCCAAGCTCAGGAAATCCACCCACCTCGGCCTCCCACAGTGCTGGGACTACAGGTGTGAGCCACCACACCTGGCCAGTTTGCTACTATTTTATTGAGGATTTTTATGCCTAAGTTCATGAAGGATATTGGTTTGTAGTTTTCTTGTTTTCTTATATCCTTTCCTGGCTTTCATATTAGGGTGATAATACTGGCATCATCAAATGAGTTAAGGAAGACTTCCTCCTTCTCAATGAGATGGAAGATTTTCAGTAGGATAGGTACCAGTTGTTCCTTGTAGGTCTGGTACAATTTAGCTGTGATTCTATGTGGTCCTGGGGTTTTGTTTTGTTGGGATATTTTTATTACTGTTTTGATCTTCCTAATCATGATTGGTCTATACAGGATTTCTATTTCTTCTAGGTTCAAGCTTGAACAGTTGTGTATTTTCAAAATTTTGTCCATTTCCTCTAGATTTTTTAGTTTGTGTGCATAGAGATTTTCATAGCAGTCATGGATGATCTTTTGTATTTCTGTGGTATTAGTTGTTTCTGACTAAGCTTATTTGAATCCTTTCTCTTTTATTCCTGGTTAATCTAGGTAGTGGGTCTATCAATTTTGTTTATATTTTCAAAGAACCAACATTTTGCTCATTGATCTCTTGCCTTATATTCTTTCTTTTTGGTTTCCATATTTTCTAGTTCTGTTCTAATCTATTATTTCTTTTCTTCTGATAGCTTTGGGTTTGGTTTAGTTTTTATATTTTAGCTTCTTGAGATGTGAGAGTAGGTTGTTAATTTGCATGATGTAAGCTTTTAGTCCTATGAAATTTCCTCTTAGTACTACTTTTGCTCTATCTCAGAGATTTTTTTGAAGCTTGTTTTGACTTTAATGTACAATTGGATTTTTTTTTATTTCCATCTTGATTTCATCACTGACATAGGGGTAGTTAGCAACAGATTGTTTAATTTCCATGTATTCCTGTAGCTTTGAAAGTTCCTTTTGGAATTGAAACAAGTTCTTTGTTTTATTCCACTGTGGTCCGAGAAGATATATGGTATAATTTCAATTTTTTTAATTTGCTGACACATATTTTCTGGGCTAACACATGATCTAACTTGGAAAATGTCCCATTTGATGATGAAAAGAATGTATATTTTGTAGTGTGGGGGTTGAATGATTCATAAATGTCTGTAAGATTCATTTATTGTAGAGTCTGATTTAAATCCAGTGTTTCTCTGTGGATTTTCTGCCTCAATGATCTGACTAGTTCTGTCAGGGGAGCTTTGAAGTCCTTAGATATTATTATGTTACTATTAATTTCTTTCTGTACATCAAGTAGAATTTTTTTATGAATCTAGGAGTTCATGTGTTAGATGTGACCCAATTCTATATTTAGAATTATGATATCTTCTTGTTGAATTGATTCCTTTATCATTATGTAAAGACCATCTTTGTCTATCATTTCTTTTTAACCATTGTTGATTTAACTCTATTTTTTTTCTGGTATAAGAATAGCTACTCCTGCTTGCTTTTGGTTTCTGTTTGCAAGGAATATTGTTTTCTACTTCTTTGCTTGAATCTATGAACACTTGCATGATTCAATGAGTTTCTTGGAGACAGCATATTTTTGGATTGGATATTGGTGTTTTGTTTTGTATTTGAGACAGAGTTTGTCATCCTGGCTGGAGTGCAGTGGTGTAATCATAGTTCACTGTAACCTTAAACTCCTGGGCTCAACAATCTTCCTGCCTAAACCTCCTCAGTAGATGGGACTACGAGTACATGCCACCATGCCCAGCTAATTTTTTCTATTTTTGGTATAAGCAGGTTTTTGCTCTTGCTTGCACTAGTCTCAAACTCCTGACTTCAAGTGATCCTTCCACCTCAGCCTCCCAAAGTGCTAAGATTACAGGCATGAACTACAACACCCAACTGTGGGTTGTGTTTTTATATTCATTCTACCAATCTGTATCTTTGATGTGGAACATTTACACCATTTAAGTCAACGTTAGTATTGATATGTGAGATACTGTTTTGTGCATCATTTTGATTGTTACCTAGTTGCTTTGCTTTTTCCCTTGTGGTACTTTTTTATATGAGCAGTGAGTTTTAACATTTGGATATTTTTACATTGCAGGATATTGATTGTTCTATTCCAAAGATAGAGCAATTTTAAGCATTTCTTATAGGGCAGGTCTAGTGCTAACACATTCCCTTAGTGTTTATTAGTTTAGAAAGATAATCCTTTATGAAACTTAGTTTTTCAGGATACAAAATTCTTGGTTGTAATTTATTATGTTTAAGAAGACTACAGATGGAACTCAATCTCTCCTGGCTTGTAAAGATTTTAGTCTGTTGGATTTTCCTTGTTAGTTAGCTATTGCTTTTGTCTCATAGGATTTTCTACCTCACTTTGACTTTGGCTAGGCTGATAACTACTTTTATGTCTTGATGATGTTCCATTTGGCATGAATCATTCAGATATTCAATGGCCTTTTTGTATCTGGATGTCTAAATCTCCAGCAATACCAGAAAAATTTTCCTCCATTATTCCCTCAAATAGGTTTTCCATACCTTTTGATTTTTCCTCTTCTCCTTCAGGATCATAGCTAGGATCCTTGTATTTGTTCAATTTATATAATCCTACATTTCTTGGAGAGATTGTTATTCTTCTTGATTTGTTTTTATTAATTTTTGATTGTGTTAATTTGGAAGTCTTGACTTTTTTGAAATTCTTTCTTCTGCTAGGGATAGTCTGTTGTTAAAACTTTCTATTGAATTTGAAATTACCCAAATTACTCTTTTATTTCAAGAAGTTCTGTTGTATTTTTCTTAGATTATTTGCCCCTTTAGTAAATTTTTCATTCATGTCCTGAAATTTTTTTGGTTGCCTTTCTTTTTTCTTTTTGGTTTTCAACTTTCTCATCAAACTCATTGATCTTACTTGTGACCCATATTCTGTATTCCATATTGACATTTCTACAATTTCCTTTTGGTTGGAGTTCATTGCCAAACAGCTAGTATGACGCTTTAGGGGTGTCAAAATAGCTTGTTTTATCATGTTGCTATAGTTCTTATGTTTGTTCTTTCTCATCTGGAACCTCTTCTCTCAGATCAGTTCAGATCAATTCTATTCCCTTTTGCTGAAAACTCTGTTGTTCAGTGAAAAGAGAGAGAGGTCCCTGGTTGGCATGCTTGAGTCCTGCTTCAGGCAATTCAGCAGGCAGGAGAAGGGCAGATGCCCTGTAATCCTGTAACAGTGCTGCTCTCCTTCATATCCCCATTCCCCTGTGGATGTCACAGTTCAAGCAAGTGCTAGGAGATGTTTGAGTAGAGGGGTAGATTGGTTTCCAAGACGTTGCTGAAAGTTTGAGTGAGGACAGGTAGGGCAGGTAGTGCATGGTGGGTTGTGGTGATTGTGGGCAGCACATGGTAGAAGACATATTCACCCTGCCTCAGTTTGTCAATGGCAGTGCTACTCAGGAAGTGGCAGCTGTACTACCCAGATGGAGGGGGCAGGCCCCCTGACAGCAGTGGCTGGATAACACCACCTAGGCAAAGGCTATGGGTGCTGTCTCTGTGGCTGCTTGCTCTACTCAGGTCCCCTGGTGGCATTGAGAGTGTATAGCACCCAGTCACAGAGTGCAAGACCACCTGGCCTTTCCACTTTAATCCTGGCCCAGCGAAGGTGATGGAGAGGCAGTACCAATGGAGCTGACCCTCTGGGTAACTCAGTACTCTGCAGCTGGGTCCTCAGAATGGCACCAGCTGAAGTGTCCAAGATTCAGAAACCAGTGAGACTTCTTTGTGCCTTTTTGCGGTAACAATGCTGCTGCATGGTCTCCAAGCTACTCCCTGTGTTAGTCCAGAGACTTGCTGTGGTATAGGGGCTCTCCTGAAGCTGTGCTAGCAATGGCCATGGAGGAAGTGTGGAGCCCTAAGGTTCTCTCTCTGTCCCTTTCCCTGGGTACCTTTCCTGGGTACCTCTAATCAGGCTGATTAGGTCATCTCACTTCCGCTCTCCTTCAGTTTGGGTGCCTCTCATCACCTCTCTGTTGATTTCTGATCCTTTATCAGATCCTTACATCATCAATCCGGAGGTGAATATACTATCTATTCACCACATTTGATGTCTCTGTGAGAACAGTGTGTGCAGACTGTCTCTAGTCCTTCATCTTCCTAAGCTCAACCTTCTTCATTTTTTCCCTCAAAGATAGAATCTTGCTATATTGCCCTGGCTGGATGCCATGGCTATACACAGGTGTGAATATAGCTCACTGCAGCCTTAATTCCTGGGTGCAAGTGATCCTCTTGCCTCAGTGTCCCAAATAGTTGGAAATGCAGGCACACTCCACCATGCTGGGTTCCAGTCTACTTAATTTAGCCATTCCTAGTGGTCATAGCAGAAATTTCTTTTTCTTGATACCAATGGAAATGCTTTCAACATTTTCGTGTTAAATACCATGTTAGCTGTATGTTCTCTGCAAAAATGTTTATCAGATTAAGGAAGTTCCCTTTTCTTCCTAGTTTCTTAAGGTTTTTTCTTTTAAGAAAGAAATATTTGAACTTGTATGGAATATTATCAAATGCTTTCTTGCATCTATTGAGATGATTGTGTGAAATTTCTCTTCAATGTGCTAAAATAGCAAATTACAATGATTTATTTGCTAATATTAAGCAAACTTTACATACTTGGAATAAAGTCATCTTGGTTGTCTTGTATTATCCTTTTATGTATAGTACTGAATTTGTTTAGCTTATAATTTGTCAAGAATTTCTGTATCTACATTTATGACAGAGATTGGCTGATAATTTTCCATGCTTGTAATGTCCTCATCAGATTTTGCTATCAATGTTTTCTTACCTCATCAAATAAGTTGAAAGTGTTCCATCTTACCTGTTCTTTGAATGAGTTTGTGTAACAGTGGTGAAGCCAACCTGGGACTAGAATTCCTTTGTGAGGAAAGATTTTTAAACTAGGTATTCAATTTCTTTAATAAATTTTATCAGTTTTTTATGGCTGCTGAAATAAATTACCACAAATTTAGTGTCTTAAAATAATGAAATTCATCATCTTACAGTTTTATGGGTTAGAAGTCCAATGTGGGTCTCACTGGACTACAACCAAGGTATTGGCAGGGCTACTTTTGTTGGGAAGGTTCTAAGGGAGAATCCTTTGGCTTATGGTCTTCCCCACCTTAAGCTTATAAAAATGTTTTCCTGAAATTGATTCTATTATTTAATATATTTTTTAACATTTTTAGTTCATCAAAAATTTTTTGTGCCTAATATGGTGCAGGAGTCTAAGCTGTTTTCCTTCAGATGATAATTTTGTCAGCATAATTTACTAAATACACTCACTACCCTTTCCATTTTGTCAAATGCTAAGACTTATATCTATTTGAACCAATTTTGGATTTCAGTTCATTGATTTATTTGTCTGTTATTGTGCCAAGTTCATTTTTTTATTTTGTTATTAATGCTAAATTAATAAACTTTACTTTTAGAGGAGCTTTATGTCTGTAGCAAAATTGAACAGAAAGTACAGAGAGTTCCCATAAACTTCTGTCTCCCCACACTGCATTTTTATTACATTGGATTTATAGAAAATTGCAACATATAGTAAGTCAAGATATGATTCTTTTATTTTTCCAAAAAATTTATTGACTATTCTCAGCTATTCTTCCACTGATATTTAAAATCATTATATTCAGCATAAAAATACCAAAC
Source organism: Perodicticus potto (assembly GCA_963574655.1). Taxonomy (NCBI): domain Eukaryota; kingdom Metazoa; phylum Chordata; class Mammalia; order Primates; family Lorisidae; genus Perodicticus; species Perodicticus potto. The sequence goes on along the minus strand of CAUYRH010066902.1, from coordinate 10,043 downwards.
TAGGATTCAGGTTGAAATTCCATTAAACATATAAATAAATATAAGAAAGGAGGTAGTTTCATTATTATATGATTCTATTTCATAAAATTTTCACTCCATTTAGATACCTCTTTTTTTCATATTTTAATGAAATTTTATAGTTTATGTATTTAGGTCTTTGCCTTTCTTGTGAATTTTATTTCTAGATATTTTATAGTTTTGATTTTTATTAAAAATGGAATTAAGTCCCTCCAACATTTAAATTTATTTGTTAAAAGTAAGTCTTTTAATTTTCATATTTTTATTTTATATCCAGTTACCTTCCGTTTTTAAATAACTGTCTTAAAATTTATGGAGAACTCACAATGGGCTAGACTCTGTTCTAACTGTTTTATGTGTATGAGCTCATTTGACCTTATCTCCATAAGGCAGATATTATTATGTCTGTTCTATGGATGGAGAAACTAAAATCTAAAGTAGAATTTCTTAATCTTTCTAGGAAAATAATCTTCTAATCTGAAAAATTTAAAATTTCTATTTACCAGTATTTAAACTGATTGTTTCATTTTATTTACAAAACAGTGTTGAATAATAGAAGAAATAATAGACATTTGTCTTGTTTCTGATTTTAACAAAACTTTCATGATTTCTTTCTAAATTAACTTTGAATTTTGTCTTTTAAGAGTGCCCATGAGCCATAATAGTGACTCTCTAGGAGAACCCAGACCAGGAGATGAGTTAAGCTCAGGGGTGTCAATTGGGTAAGACCCAGGGGAGGCAGCACAACAATACACATGAAATAATCAAAACATTTTATTACTATTAGATCCACAAGACAAAAGGCATGAAGGCTGATGGGAAGTCTGGTGGGTATTCAACCAGCAGGCAAAGAGAGAAAAAAATAGAAATGGAGAGAGAGAGCAAGGATCTGTAGGACTGGAGCCTTTATTGAGGTCCAGGGAGTTGCCCAAGCAGGTTTCCTGAGAGTAGTTCTAATTGGTGGGTTTAGAACAAGTAGGCACAAATTCCGTGGGGTCACTCTGTACCTGAGAGGTGGTCACTGTGGCATACCTGCACAATCCAATCAGGGTAGGGGTCAGTGGCATATCAAGTAGGCTGATCTAGTTTCCCATAGGGAGGTGGTCACTAGGAGGCAGCTGTAGATCAATGTATTGATCACATTGGGGGACTGGGAGGATATGTAGAACTGGATACTGTATCAAGGGTGACTGAGCCCTGCTTCTGGTATGGGAAAGTTCAACTTATATTCAACATGGATGCTGGGGCAGCAGAAAATTATAAAAATTCACTATAATTCATCTTCTGATGTCTTGGCATAATACTTTAAATGTAAGAGAGTTATAAATAAAATAAAAATTTAAAAAGGGGGGGAGTTGTAGTTGGAGTGGTGGAGAGGCTATAAGGGAAGTCACGGGAAAGAGTGGATGTGGTGGTCATGTTCACAGACACCAGGCAGGAAGTCATGATAGAAAGCTAGAGGGGTGTAGCAGAGGAAGGCTTCAACAAGCCGTGATCCTCTCCACAGAGAGTCAAGAAGTATTGATATGAAGTAGGTGCCTCCTAGGAAGAGCTATAATCTCCATTAATTTTAGTGATCTTCACCAGAGAGTTTTCTTTAGGTATGGAAGTGTAAGCAGGTACCTTTGAGCAGAGAGCCAGGAGTGTATCAGAAACATGGGCTAAGCAGACAGCAAGTTCAGGAAGAGAAGCAAAAAAATGTCTTGTGTCTATTTTATGCCTTTGGCGTGGCAGTCCATGGGCATCACTGGGTGGAGGTTTTAGTGGAAGGCATGAAGTTGTCTCTGGCATGGAAGACAAATTGGGTGCTATGGCAGAATAAAGTTATAAGAATTCACCATAACTGTAATAATTAGAACTTACAAATAGACCTAAAGGCATATTATCAATTCTATAGAATTACCTATTTGCAAATAATAATAGTAATTAGGGAGCAAAGGAAAAAGATAGGAATTTATATGTCAAAATCTGCTCAAGTACTTCCATTCTTAAAGAAGACATTACTCAATTTCACAACTGTGTTTAAATTTCTCCTCTCTTATTTCTGTAAGTAGTAGAGTTCCCAACTGCCAGCAGCTTAAAGCATAATCAAAAGTCCCCAGGAAAGTGATCTCAGAGCAGTGGAGCAGACCAGTAACATCACTAAGGACACAGGACCTTTCTTTACTTTCTACTCAACCCTCCTTAGCATTTTGACCTGCTCCTGTGCTTGCAAGTATAGGAGGATGAGATAGCAGTCCATTTCCAGAGATCATTTCTAAGTTCAAGGCAAAGAGAAATGGGAAGGAAATCCTGTATCTTTTTATCAGGAAACAACATTTATTTCTAATCACCTCCCTCAGCATCTTTGCAGACTTTTAAAATTTTTTTATTTTTTGGCTCATTGGCTGCATCAGGCTCACAAAGTCTCTTCCACCTGCAAAAGAGGCTAGAAAAATGAACATAGTTTCACAATGTCTTGTGGACAATTCCTGAAGTCTAAAAAGTTCTGTAAACTAGAAAGTTCTTCATAGATTGGTGCCAAGATAAATCTGACTTAAACAGAGGTAAGACTGTAGTCCTTCTTTATTATAATTAATTTTCTGTTTAAATACAGAAATATAAACATATGATACAGGATGTTGTCCAGCACTCACTGTGGTGGCAAATAACATATAAGTACATGGGCATTAGCCTCCTAAATGTCCAAAAGTCTGGATTCTGAAACATATCCAACCTTAGGGGTTTCAGATAAGGGATAATAGATCTGTATCTGGCAAAGGAGAAAATGAGAGTATTATTTCTAGTTTATTTCCATTAGATCCATCTACTGGGGCTCAGGTACTGAAAAAACTCAGGGCTGCGTTAGCAAAGCCACGATTGGTGTGAGGATGGTTGTGGGGAAGGTAGCAGACCTGAGCGATTTGCTTTTGGGGTAAACACTCTAATGTAGTACCCTTTGTAGTTTCTGGCTCCTCCTCCCAGGGACTAACAAGACCTCATCCAAAGGAGACAGAGAGGACTCAGAGACCTGGGGAATGGTTTCTATAGCAAATTATTGTATTTAGTATGTAGCTCCACTGCTATCTCCCTCTCTTCTTTCTCATAACCAGCTTTCTTGATAGAGTTGTTCACTTCATGAATCCATGTCTCAATTTCCCCAAAACCCTCAACTGGAAGTTTAGTACTTGCTTCTACCAGTTGACTAAGCCCACCAAGGGGACCAATGGGACTCTTGGTGATAGCTACTTTCATTCCTCATCTGACTTACTCTGACATTCTTAGACATGACCCTCTTTGGCCTCAGTAACCCACACTCTTAGCTTTACTTTTCTTCTCTGTCCAATTCTTTTAAACATCTCTATGGGCTCCTCTTCCTCTCCCCACAGTTCCAAAAGTAATATTTTCCAGAGTTCTGCTGTTGGTCTTTTTTTCTCTTTACCCTATACACTCTTCCTGCATATTGTCATCTATTCCCACAGCCTCAACAACCAATGCTGATAGTTCTAAGCCTGTGTCTTCAGCCAGCCATGCCTCCTGAGCTTTTGACACATACCTCTTGCTGTCTGTGAAACTTCCCCTTTGAATATCACACAGTTTCCCGTGTTCATCAGGTCCAACATGACACTTACCTCCGTGCCCTCCCAACATGTGTTACCTCGGTGCTGCCATTCACATGCTTTCTCAAGACAGATACCTGGATGTCCTGCTAAGACTCCTCCCACATCCTTTATCCAGTCAGCAAACAAGGTCTGTCTGTTCTATCAGAGAAATATTTTTTTTCAAGTGACTCACAGTCTAGCAAACAAACCTTCATAAACATGTCAAATTTATGAAAAGTTTGTGCTGCTGGATGTTAGAGGAGGATGCTTTTTAAGAAGATCACTAAATATCAAATTTAACCTATATAAGAAAAGAAAGCGTATGTTACAGTCTAGGGTGAGAGGGCAAAGTGGATGCTTCAGTACTGAGAGCCTATTCTTTGTATTCCATGACAATCACTGTCTACCCACTCTTGGCTGAGACAGACTCCTCCAGCAGCCCTTTCTACCTTGCTGAAGTTTCCCATTGATATTTAGGGAAGACCATTTAGATTGGAAGAACATGGCAAGAAAAGAGTTTTTAAAGTCATGATATTTGGGCAGGGGATGCTTTTAAAGAGAAACACTTTATTTAGAAAATACATAATAATTATTTGACATTTATATAGCATTACACAATCTTAAATTATTTCAATAAATATTATCTCCTTAGAAACTAATAATAACCCTCACTATTTGGCATCCTTTTTAAAAATTTCAAAATATTAAGGGACTCTAAATGTTTTTGTTATATGAATAGCTTTATAATGCTTTGGTCAAGGCTATAAGTGTGCCTATCACCTAAATTTTGTCCATTGTACCTGATAGGTAGGTCTTTAACCTTCCTCCCTTCCTCCCATCCCTCCTTGTATTCTTCAGTTTGACAGATAAGGAAACAGAGGTCCATAAACAATTAAGCACTTTACTTAGGAGCTTGTGGTTAGTGAAGTATTGGGACCAGAACCCATGGCTCTGACTTCCAGCTCAGTGTTTCTTCACTGTACACTCCTTTCTACAGAGGAGTTTTGCAGTCTCTGGTATTCTTTATTTGTTGAAAAAAATACACTCCCGGCTTGGCGCCCATAGCACAGTGGTTATGGTGCCAGTCATATGCACCGAGGGTGGGTGGGTTTGAAACTAGCCCAGGCCTGCTATACAACAATGACAACAACAACAACAACAAAAACAGCTGGGCATTGTGGTGGGCGCCTGTAGTCCTTGCTATTTGGCAGGCTGAGGAAAGAGAATTGCTTAAGCCCAAGTGTTTGAGGTTGCTGTGAGCTGTGATGCCACAGCACCCTACTGAGGGAGACATAATGAGACTCTGTCTCAAAAAGCAAACAAAAAAAAAAAAAAGAAAGAAAGAAAGAAAAGAAAAAAATACGCTCCCATTGGTAAGAGATTTTAATGCAGAAATGCCTATTCATCTGGGGGCAGAGAAGAAAAAGTTGTCAAAGTGCCATGTTAAATGCCAGAAATGAATAAAGCCCCATAGAAGTTTCTACAGCCACGAGGTTGCCAAGGTGGCTTCTCTGATCACTGTCCTTGGACAGCAGTCACAGTCTCCAAGGTCCAGAGGTTAGATTCAGATGGGAAAGAACAGCTTTGTATTATAATGAAAGAACGCAAGGGAGATACCCAGAAAACAATGGAATACTCACAGGAGAGGATGAAAGAAATGAACTGGACAAAAATAAAAGAAAAATAAAGTGAAGTAAAGGAGAGGGACATGCTACTCAGCAGCGATGCTGCATCATGGTATTGAGATGGAGACCAGAGGAAAGTGGATCTCAAACACTAGACTCAACGCTATCTTGCCTTGGTGGGGGAAAATAAAGGTGCCACAAAATCTTCTTCTTAAGTGAGGTAAGGGGGGATGATTCATTTATTTGTTCATTGATTACAAATCATATTTTGAAAGCCAAATATACAAACAATTTTGGAGATAATGCAGATCAGGTTCCGGACCACCACAATAAAGCAAGTATCATAATAAAATGAGTCATGCAAATGTTTTGTTTTCCCAGTGCATATAAAAGATATGTTTACACTATTCTGGAATCTGTTAAGTGTGCAATATAGCATAGTATCTAAAACAATGCAAACACCTTAACAAAAAAATACTTTATTGCTAAAATAAAATTCTAACACTCATCTGAGCCCTTGGAAAGTCACCTTTTTCCAGGTGGAAGGTCTTACCTCAGTGTTGGTAGCTGCTACTGCTGAGGTTGAGGTGGCTGTGGGAATTTCTTAAAATAAGACAACAGTGAGTTTGCTACATCCATTGACTCTTACTTTCATGAAAGATTTTCTATAGCTTAAAATGCTGTTAGATAATGTTTTACCCACATTAGAACTTCTCTCAAATCCTGCCACTACTTAGCAACTAAGTTTATGTGCTATTCTAAAGGCTTTGTGGTCATCTCAACAATGTTCCCAGCAGCTTCACTAGGTGTCCATTCTAACTCAGAAAACCATGTTATTTGTGTATCCATAAGAATCAACTCCTCATCCATTCATGTTTATGAGATTGCATCAATTCAGTCTCATCTTCAGACCCCACTTCTAATTCTAGTTCTCTTGTTACTTCCACCATATCTGCAGTTACTTTCTCCACTGAAGTCTTCAGCCCCTCAATCTCATCCATGAGGTTAGAATCAACTTCTTCCAAACTCCCGTTAATGTTAATATTTTGACCTCTTCCCATAAATCATGAATGTTCTTGATGGTATCCACAATGGTAAATCTTTTCTAGAAAGGTTTCAATTTACTTTTCCCAAGTCCATCAGAGAAATTTCTATCTATGGCAGCTACAACCCTATGAAATATATTTCTTAAATAATAAAACTTGAAAGCCAAAATTGCTGTTTGGCCCATGGACTATTCAATGGATATTGTGTTCAGGCAGGGCTTCAAAACCATATTAGTCTCCTCATACATCTCCAATGGAGCTCTTGGTTGACTAGGAGCACTGTCAATGAGCAGGAATATTTTGAAAGGACTTCCCTCTTTTTTAATGAGCAGTAGATCTCAATAGTGGCCTTAAAAGTCAGTAAGCCATGATGTAAACAAATGTGCTGTAATCTAAGCTTTGTTGTTCCGTTTCTACTGTACAGGGGATTTAGGATTTTCAGAATGGTAAATAAGCATTGTCTCTAACTTAGTCACCAGCTACATCAGCTCCTAAAAGAGTCAGCCTATCATTTGAAGCTTTGAAGCCAGGAATTGACTTTCCCTCTCTAGCTGTGAAAGTTGTATATGTCATCTTCCAATAAGAAGTCTGTTTAATCTATATTTAAAAATCTGTTCTTTAAGGTAGCCATCTTTGTCAATGATCTTAGCTGGATCCTCTGGATAATTTGAGGCAGCTTGTATGTCTGCATTTGCTCCTTCAGCTTACCCTTGTGTGTTAGAGATGGCTTCTTCCCTAAACCTCATCAACTAACCTTTGCTAACTTCAAACTTCTCTTCTGTAGTTTCCACACCTCTTTAAGCCCTCATAGAATTGAATAGAGTTAGACCTTGCTCTAGATTAAGCTTTGGCTTAAAGGAATGCTGAGGCTGATTTGATCTTCTATCCTGACCATCAAAACTTTCTCTGAATTGAGCCATAAGGCTGTTTTGCTGTCTTGTCATTCATGTGTTCCTGGAGTAGCACTTTTAACTTCCTTCAAAAATTTTTTCTTTATACTCACAAATTAGCTAACTGTTTGAAGGAAGAGGCTGGGCTTTCAACATGCCTTCCTCACTAAGCTTAATCATTTCTATCTTTTGATTTGAATTGAAAGATGTGTAATTCCTACTTTCACTTGAGCACTTAGGCCATTGTAAGGTTATTAATTGGTCTAGTTTCAATTTTGTTGTGTCTCATGGTATAGGGAGGCCTGAGAAGAGAAAGACAGTTGGAGAAATGGCCAATCAGTGGAGAAGTTAGGACACACACAACATTTTACGACTAATTTTGCTGTTTTACATGAATACAGTTCATGGCACTCCCAAACAATTACAGTAGTAACATTAAATATCATTGATCACAAATCACTATGAAAGATATATAATGAAATAGTTTGAAACACTGCAAGATGTACCAATGTAAAACATAAAATGAGCACATGCTGTTGGAAAAATGATACCTATAGACTTGCTTGGTGCAGGGCCACCACAAACCTTCAATTTGTAAAAAGCACATCATCTGCAAAGTGTGGTAAAGGGAAGCACAATGCAACAAGGTCTGCCTGCATGTGGCAGTGTTCTTGGTGCTGGGGTACATCAGTTAACAAGAGAACATTCCCATCTCATGGTGCTTCTACCATAATGGAGAAGGAGAGAAATAATAAACAAGAAAAGTATGGTATATTTTTATAAAATGAAACGTCAGATGATAGTAAGTTACATGAAGAAAACTCAAGCCAGGTGAGGTGTTAGACAGTGACTGTGGCTGGGCATGATAGCTCATGCCTGTAAACCTAGCACTCTGGAAGAATGAGATAGGAGGATCCCTTGAGCCTCAGGAGCTCAAGACTAGCCTTAGCAAGAGCAAGACCCCATCTCTACTAAAAATAGAAAACCTAGCTGGGTGTCATGGCAGGCGGGTGCCTATAGTCCCAGTGTAAAGACCAAGCTGACTCCATTTTATTAAAATTAACTTCATCTTGTTCCTCAGCCTTCATTTTGCAGTAGCATACTGAAAGCTTTAGGTAACCTACTCCCTCCCCTACCCCTCATCCTTGTGTCTGCCCCGAGTGTTAGCAGCTCCTTCCCAGACCAGCCAAAGGCAAGTATTACTCAGTTCCCTAGACCCCTACCAGCTCACCCCTCACCCCCTCCCTTTTTCCTTTCTGTACCCTTAAAAACCTCCTCCTTTTCAAGGCTTGAGGCTTCTCTGTTCTCCTGCTGTGCCAAGAGCAAGAAACCTCAGCCTGGGCTTGTAAATAAACAACCTCTTGCTCTTGCATAGGACTTGGTCTCCGGGTAATTTATGTAAGGGATCCCTTAAGTTAGGCACAACATTTGGGGGCCCGTCTGGGAAACCCCCCCACGATCACCGAGTACCTGCTCTGGAGGCGAGTGTGTGCATGCCCACATTTGTCTGTCTTGTCCTGTTCTGTGTTAGTTTCAGTCATTGGATTTATAGTCAGGACGTGGAATCCCTGACAGAGTAGTGAAAGGAATGCCCCGTGGATAGGGGACTAGGACATGGAATCCCCAGTCCTTGGTCATTATAACCAGACGTTCCCTCTGGTTGAGAGGCAAGGCAAGTCACGACCACCAGACGGAGTTACACTGTTGTCTCATTTTCAGTTTTGCCTGGAAACTCACAAAGGCAGGCTTCCATTTTCCGGAGGAATCTTGTGTGCTATCTGTTTTGTCTCTGTCTTGTTATATTTAGAAGGTGACATGGGACAGTCGCAGACGACCCCCCTTTCCTTAACTTTGGCTCATTTCCAGGATTTCAAAGACAAAGCCCAAGAGTAGGAGAGAGTCCTGAAGATGGCGACGGTGACGGTCCCGTAGTTCATCACTCTCCAGTCAGCAGGTGAGAGGGAGGGAGTACTGGACCTTTCGCCGTGTGAATTGTCGGAGTGGATGGGCACTTGGCAACGCACAGCAATTTGGTGGATTGTTGTGTTTGAAATAAAGTTCATAACCGTGGAAACTGCTGTAAACTGTTTCCCCCTGCACGGTGGAGGGGCAGCTGGCCCCTCCCACAGGGAGGACAGCAGGTCGCAACTCACAAAACCTAATTGGGAAAAAATTCCACTGAAACGTGGATCTCAGAGTTTGACAACCAGAAAGGTGTGCGGCTAGGTCCCACGGAGACCTGCAAGTCTCAGACGCAAGGCAGATACAAACATATGGGAATGCCCAAAATGGTGAGTGTCTTTTCCCCAGATCATTGGGAATAGGTGTTCTGTCTGTGCTATCTCAGGGACAGAATCCTGGTGAGGTCTGACTGCTGCAGGGGGACCAGGATCCTGTGGTGTGGATAAGACACTTTGAGCTGTGGAAGGTGGCGTAGAGGGCCCCCGAGCACTCCAGCCGGGGAAAAAGCCACAGGTCAGACCGGCGGGAACCCCTCCCCTCCAGCCGTAGCTGTGGCGGGCAAAGATCGCAGATCGCGCACTGAGCTCTCCTCTTTCTGCCGATTCCAGTTCCCCAATTGCAAGAGAGCAGGAGGGCAGAGTAGAGAGTTCTGATACGAGAGGGCTGGTACACCTAAGTTGGAGGTTGGATGGGAGTGTCCTTTGGAGCCGAGCACCCAAAATAAAGCACCTCTTCCAACGCAAACTGGGGGAAAAACTACAAAACTACAAAAATGGCGACTGGTCAGTCAGTGTTGTTCCCTATGGCAACAGTGTAACTCGGGAAACACATAGAAGCCTGAGAACCATTCACAGCGCCATCTGGTGTCCACAAAGTATATTGCATTACAAATTCACTCCACTTAAGCTGACGCCTGAGACC
>CAUYRH010066901.1:0-72265 GCA_963574655.1 Perodicticus potto | reverse complement strand
TTAGCAAAGTATCTCAAGAATGGAAGAAAAAGTATCCAATGTATACAGCCCTACTATGAAGCTAATTTATAGCTTTCATATGTAGGCTATAACCCAATTACAGCACAAGAAGATGTGGAAAGGGATAAGGGAGGCAAGGGGAGGGGGAGGGTGTGTGGAGAGAGGGTAAATGGTGGGCTCACACTTATGGTGCATCTTAGAAGGGACAGGTGAAACCTACTAAATGCAGAACACAAATGTTTTCACACAATAAATGAGAAAATCCCATGAAGATTATGTCGAAGAGTTGGATGAAAATATTTCAGATTGTATATGAAGCCCGCACACTGTACCTCATGATTGCACTAATGTACACAGCTATGATTTAATAAAAAAAAAAAAGAGGGAGACAGAGAATGAAATATGAGAAAGGAGAAGCTTATAGATTAAAAGTATTTAAGACACATATTAAACAATCACAATTGGAAGCATTATTTGAATCCTGATTTGGGAAGATAAACTTTTAAAAAGTAAGAATTCATAAGACAATTATGGAAACTTCAACATTGACTGGGTATTTAATGATTTTTAGAAATTTTTGTTTATGTATAAGTTAGAATAACAATTTTGGAAAAGAATTCTTATTTTTAGATATGCATACTGAAATATTTATGGATTAAATGTGATATCAGAGATTAATCAAGGATGAGGAAGAATCGGTAAAATCTAGATAAAACAAAATTGGATGTTAATGGACAATTATTCAAGTTGGATGATACTATATTGTCTGCTTTTGTGTTTGAACATTTCCATCACAAAAGCTAACACACATACACCCACTACGACTCTGCTTAAGGGGAGAGAAATATTCTACTAGCAAAAAATTGGACAAGCAAAGCATACATCCAGAACTCTGTTTTCTTGGAAAACTCTTGCTGATACTATAAAGTGAATATGGGTAATTGCTATTAGCCATAAAATTCCCACAATTGAGGTTATTTCAAAACCTTCTATGGGAAACAGTTGGAGAACTCTTGTGGGAACTCTTGGCATAAAAGCACAAGGTTGACTCAATTCCAGCAGGAGTTTCCACAAAAGTTTCTGTATCTCTCAAGATGTTGTTATGAAGAAACTTGCAAGAATATTCCTTTTGCTGTGTTGGTCCTCAGTTTTTGGGTAGAGAAGAGAAATTCTAAACTCTTTGTAGCATCCTTCTCCAGGATGAGAAGGGACATTTCATATAGATTAAATGGTAGAAAAGCTTTATGTTTGAAAGCACTTAAAGCTAGTCTATTGCACAGATGAGACAAATCACTGTCTCCAGAAATAATAATAAGTATAGAGGGAGCAGAGAAAGGGAGAAATTGTAGCCACAATTCTGTTTTGTTTTTAAATTTATGTCTACCTTTACACAAGATCCTCAAATTATCACATCAACACCAGTAATCAAAAATAAAGAATGGAAATACTTCGTGCTGACACATATGTGTGTGCACCACACACATATGCACACACACTCTCACACAGAGACATACACAACGCAAGAGTGATAGCGGATGGACCGTGATCGTTCTTTCCAGCCCCAATTATGATTGATAGCATTCCATTACCTTTATGCTTATTTTAAAATTCCCTTGACACAGATTGATTAAAGGCACGGACCTCTATGAACCTATGAAAAATTTATGGATTTTGAAAGAGCTTTAACATGTACTATTTGAGCACAAATCATTTCCTGGCTGTCACTGTTTTCCCCACCATCTCTCTTACGTTGGTAATATATGCTTAATAATCAAAAACTGATGCTAGGGATTAAAGCATCAAGATGTTACAGAATAAAGCAACAACAACAACAACAAAAAGAAATTAGATTTGTATGATTTTAACTATTCTTTAATCTGCTTCTGGGCAACAAAAGTGATTTGTGTCAGCCGTTATTGCATTAAACTTTAATTTTCTTCCACCGGCACAGGATTATATAAAGGAGTATTGGATTGCACTCAGCATGGATTAGCCGAGCACTGTCTCTGCTGCCAAGGAGCAAATGGATTTCCTTCTTTCTTTGATTTATATTTTTATTGCTGTTTTTCCCCTCCTTCTAATTCCCATTACCCTTCTGTTTGCCAGCACTGAGATACCCTGTAGGAGCAGCAGAAAGGCAGGCAGAATTATTGGCTTATTGCATATATTTATGTTCCAAGGCTTCTCAGTCATCTATGTCAGAGGAATAAAGTAGCCTCCAGCTATGGAGACTGTGTGCCAGTTTTAAACCATAAAATTAAAACTTTTTAAAGGTAAAAAGTCACTTCCTACTTCCTTCAACTCAGTAAAACGAGCTGGGTTTGGCCTCACGTCAGACAACCTGGCTCTATCTCATAGCAGACAGAGAAAACCACTGTGGAATACATACAAAATGAAGTTCCCAGGGCTCACTCTTGCTCACAGGAGGGCTAGAGTAGCAGAGCCCTTGAGATTTAGGAGGGAGAAGAGGCTCTCCGGCTTTTCCCTTTAGGGTCTCTGAGATACAGACTTGTTTCTGGAAACAAGAGCAGATGAGCTGTCTCTGCTCAAGAAATAGAAGGCTGATGGTGAAACCTAGAGGGGGCGCTAAAGACGTGGCTCCAGGACCGCAGCAGACAGAAAGGAAGACTGAGGCGGAACCAAGCAGGGGACGCAGACTAACAGCGGCCAGAAAACAAGAACAGCAGTGCATTCTGTTTGGTCTGCAAAGGTCTCTGGATTTCTGAAGAAGAAAATGAAGCCTGACAGGTTTCACTTTGTGTTTTGGTTCTCATAGACTTCTTGAGAACTGAGTAACAAATTCTCAAGTCTCAGAAGGGCGGTTTGTACAGAGCAGCTGCATGGCAGATGCCACTTAGCAATACCTGGGAAGAACACAGGCTCCCACCCCAGAGCCCGACTCTCTGACAGGGAGGAAGGAGCCTTGCCACTGGGGGCTGGAATGTATTCCCCTAAGGAACCACAGTGGTTGGCCCAAGCCAAAGAAGACCATATAAGATTAAGAGAACCATTTCAAAGAACAGAATAGGGATTAAGAAAACCACTGGTAGGCTGTTCAAAGGTTGAGACCTCATTAAGGAACAAAGAGGTTTCCATAGACTTGGAAGAGCAGAAAATATTGTTCATGAAGTCATCCTTAAGTTTTTTTGATATATAACACATTCAAAATTTGGAGCTATAAAAGTGTGGCTAGATGTGAACTATCTTTATTCAGATCTTTTGGGATATTTATTCATGGATTAAGTAAGGTAGGATATGTTTCCAAAATCAAGAGTCTGTTTTTACTCATCATGAACCCATATATTCAAGTGAGTTTTCACCTTAAACACAATGTTATACCATTAAGAAAAACAATCAAATGAAATATTCAAAAGCCTCACTCCAAAAGTGTACAATATCTGGCTCACATATTCAACAAATGTTTGTTTCATCTCCCTCAACTCTGTAACTGTTAAGACATGCCACAATGATTTGGTAAAAGCCTCTTTTTTAATAGGCTCTTTTGGTTCTTGATTAATTCCACTGTCTTAAATAGAGTCCACAGCACAACAAATTCATAGCAAATTCCATTCTGTATTGAACAAACTGCTATTTTGAGGTCCTTTCTGGAAAGACTAAATTTGTATCATTCCTGTGTTTCTAATAAATTTCTGGGCAGTGAATAGAATTTCTGATTTCTGCGGAGAATGTTGACTTTCAAGGATTTTCTTATGTATGGAAAATAGTCTGGATTTTTTTTTTTTTATCATAGGGATTCTCTAAGCCATATCACAGGAAACTATGCCTGAGGTTAAGTGATCCCGACCCAAAGTTATTGGCAGTTAGGATCTCGCCCTCTTAGGCCAGATCTCTATTATATCAAGCTATGGGGACTGACAGTTACCCATGAAAATGTCCATAAGATTCAATGAAACCTTACAATATATCAGAAAATAGATAAAAACACTTGAAAAATATAAAAAGTAAAGAAAATAAGGGTGGTTTTCTAATAAATATATTATAGTAGAGTAGGGTCCATATAAAACATTGTGGCTTATATCTTAGGCATAAATTAGAAGTTTGTCTTCTCTTTACCAAGTTGTTTCTCCCACTCAGCAAGCTTTGCCTGGTTTGATACATAGTGCTCTCATGCTCTATTCTCTTTTCAAAGACAATTGCCTTGAACAAGGCTGTCATAAATTTAGTCATTCTAATATATGAAACAGTTTTAAGTGTTACTTCTTTATCACTATACTTCATTTCCATCACTGAATATTAGTTGTATTCATGAGATAAAAATCTTAGAAGCTCCTATAAGTTTGCCTTTGGGACAAAGCATCCAGCTAGGCTTCTATAAATCTATATACATCAGATCACAATAAAAAACATTAGGAATTTATGCCTATTTTCAGTTAAATAATCAAATGTTTCATTTTAATATGTAGTTTTGAAATTCTATGTGTAAAATAGTTTGGCTTTGTATTTGTCAGGTTTATGTTGCAATAATACTGTGTAACAAACATCCCCCAAATTCCATGTGTGTTCTTTTTTTATTTAACACTAAATATGCATTGCTTTTCTACCATTTCTCTGGTAAAAACTGAGTTCAATAATTTAATATTGACACTAACTCCCAGAATTAATTCACATCCCACATATAAAAGGCTTAGTCCCACAAGACTGTTCCCACTTCAAAAAGCAGCCACAAATGGATAGCTCAGGGGATCCCTACTTTTTTCTAGTAGACTAAAGATACAGGAGCTCCTATGATTCCCCTCTCAGGTTTGATAATTTGCTACAACCACTAACAGAAATCAGGAAAGTGCTTTATTTAGAATTACTAGTTTATTATAAAGTATGAAATTCAGGAACAGCTAAATGGAAGAGATGCAGAGGGCAAGGTATTGGGGGAAGGGTACATTTAGAGCTTCCATTACCTCTCTGAGCTCACCACTTTCACAGAGCATCAGTGTGTTAACCAAGCCAAAAGCTCTCCGGATGTCATTGTGAGAGTTTTCATTAAGGTTTTATTATGAAGATATGATTGGTTAAATTATTGAGCATTGATGACTGAACTCAGCTTTAAACTTCTATCCCTCCCACAGGGTGGGATGTGAGGCTGAAAGTTCTCTGTACTCCATGTGGTTGCTTTTCTTTTGGTGACCAGCCCCCATAAGGAAGTTATGTAAGAATTATTCCTTAGCATACAAAAGACAGTAAATTTTGACAGTCTTTGGAGTTTTGTGCCAGGAACTGAGAGCAAAGACCAAACAATTTTCTTTTATTGTATGTATAACACAGTGGCTTAAAACAACAAACATTATTTTGTCTGTTGTGTATCTTTTTGCAGAGAGTTGGGTCTCTGTTGAGCTTAGCTAGGATCATCTGGTCTTTGTCCAAGTTGTAATTTAGGTTGATATATATTAGATGTATTTTCTCATTTGGGGCCTAAGTATATATTTCTGTCATGGTAAGTGATCTAAGTATAAAGGGGTGAATAGAAAGTATACTGTCTCTTCCACCCCAAATTCAATGGTCCAAAACAAATTACATGGTAAAATTCCAAGACAATGGATCAAAGAGTAAACTCTGCCCACATGGCATTAGTTGGGTGGGGAAGAGGAACAGAAAAAAAATGACTAATAAATACACCAGAGTTCTTCAAGCTTTTTTCTCAAAGGGGCAAATAATAAAAAGTATCAACAAAAAGCATCATTGTGTTCCAGCCTGATCATGGACTGTAGTTCACTAACTCCTGCAATTTAACAGTCTGCCCTTTTGTCACAACTTTCCCTGCCAGATGAGAATTAATGACACCTTAAGAATCAGGTTCAATTGGGATCTCATGACAGTATCTATATCAGACCAAAATATGGCAACTCATGATCCAGAGACTTGTGAATTAAAATGGCAAGTCATCTGTTCTACACATACATGAAATGATGAAAAGAGGTAGATTAATGGGAGTTAACATCCTCACTTGGAAAAGAATTAGAGGCACAAATCAATTCCAGCGTGAGTAGTAAATATGCCCTGATTAGACCACAGACTCCTATTGAATGTGGTTCTGGGATCTACCTTTTATTGTATCTTCTCTTTCAGCTGAAAAGACCATGAGAGAATATGCCTTTGTTATTACCTGAACACCTTTCTCAGCCTGTTTCTTGCCTGCATAAAGTTGGAATCCTAATGTTCTCTCTAATTTCTCATTCTTAAATCCAGGATGATATACTTTTGCCATTTTTCTTGAGCCATGAGTGTGATCCAGTCAATCCTATATGTCAAAAGTCACACCCACAATTCCTTTTTACACATTTCTATTTCCCTCTCTCTCTTAACTTAATTACATGTTGTCTGGCTATATCTTCCCTCTGTGAGATTCCACCCCTTGTTTCCATTATAGGAGGTGGCTTGTCCAGCTACAATGATCTACTGAGTCCAATGTTAATCCATTTAGAGTTCCTAATCAAAGATGTGATACCCACATATTTTGATCTGTGCTCTGAGGTTTAAGACTGAGCCCCTGATGTAGTTTTTATCATGAAGCTGAGTCTTAGAAACCTTTTAAACTCAAAAATATTTCTTAATTTTATCTTTAACTGGTGGAGGTGAAGAATAGTTTTATTTTTTAATGTTGAAAATTCTAGAATTTCTGAGCATTGTCTACTCCTCCTCAAATTTGATTTTCTTTTCTGCATTCCTCTCTTTCTTGAGGCACCATACTGAAAGAAACTATTAACAATCAGCTGACCCTATCGATAGGATACTTCAGCACTTCTGTGCCAAGTGCTATGAGTTCATTGCATTTCAATTTTACCAAATATTTTACTCCCAAATAACCCATGGGTTTCCACTTACAGAGTACTTATAACAATTTCTTCACTGGCACATTTCAAAGTCAATGCCACGAGTTTTAGCTTGCTTCATGGCTACATCCCATTCTTACTAACAATTTTTTGGTATAAGGTTTTATTTTAATAGTGCTGTTTAACAAACATTCCTAAAACTTAGTGGTTTGCAAAAAAACAACAAAACCCATTTTTTTTTTCTTGCTGAATATATAAACCTGAAGGAGTTCATTACTAGTATATTTTCCCTACAGGAAACACTACAGTTAGTCCTTCAGGTTGAAATGTAAGGGCATTTGACAGTAACTTGAAGCTATAAGAAGAAATGATAACTCCAGGAAAGGAAAGTTCATGGGTAAATACAAAACCAGTAGTTTTGTATTTTTGGTTTGTAACCCGTCTTGTTCTTTCCTATATAATTTAAAAGACATACTCTTTTTCTTTTTTTACTTAATTTTCATTAAATCATAACTGTATACATTTACGAGGCACAATGTGATGATATGATATACAATGTGGAATGCTTAAACAAATTAACAAAACCATCACCTCACTTACTAATTTTTGTGGTATATTATACTAAGAGTATAATAATAGTTATTTTGAAATATACCCTTGCATTGTGTGCATTAGCTGAAATCCCACCAAATACCCTCCCTCCACTCTCCCTCCCCCTTCCCTTCCTTTTCCCTCCTCTCCCCTTTCTTTTGCAACTCTTTGTATTTTATCATTTGTATGAATGTGTAAGTGATTATATATTGGTTTCGTAATAGTATTGAGTACATTGGATGCATTTTTTTCCATTCTTGAGATACTTTACTAAGAATAATATGTTCCAACTATATCCGGTAAACATAAAAGATGTAGCTTTTGTAGCTGCGTAGTATTCCATGGCATAAATATACCACAATTTGTTTATCCATTCATGGTTTGACGGACATTTAGGCTGCTTCCAGGACTTGGCTATTGTGAACTGGGCTGCAATAAACATTCTGGTACAGATGTCTTTGCTGTAAAATTATTTTTTGTTCATCTGGGTAGATACCTACTAATGATGTTGCAGGATCAAATGGTAGGTTAACTTTTAGTTCCTTGAGAATTCTCCACACTTATTTCCAAAAAGGCTGTATTAGTTTTCAGTCCAACCAGCAGTATAGAAGTGTTCCTTTCTCTCCACATCCATGCCAACATCTGCAGTTTGGGGATTTTGTGATGTGGGCTAATCTTACTTGTATTAGGTGATATCTCAAAGTGGTTTTGAATTTCATTTTTCTGATGATTAAAGATGATGAGCATTTTTTTCATGTGTAGGCCATCTTCAGAGAATTTTCTGTTCAAGTCTCTTGCCCACAAATAAATGGTATTGTTTGTTTTTTTCTTCTTGATTAGTTTGAGTTCTCTGTGGATTCTAGTTATCAGACCTTTGACAGAAACATAACCTGAAAAAATCTACTCCCATTCTGAAGCCTGTCTGTTTGCTTTACTTACAGTGTCCTTAGCTGTGCAGAAGATTTTTAGCTTTTTCAGATTTCAGTAATATATTTTTTGTGTTGCTTCAATTGCCAGGGGGATCCTCCTCATAAAATATTTTCCCTGGCCAATATCTTCAATTGTTTTCCCTGCACTCTCTTCCAGTATTTTTGTAGTTTTATCTCTTAAATTTAAATCTTTTATCCAGTGAGAATCAATTTTTGTTAGTGATTAAAGGTGAAGGTCCAGTACAAAAGACATATTCTTAAAACAATAATCATATACTTATGTTAATAGGCACACAGGTATCAGGATATAATTTGTGATGATAATGCAGGGGGTAGGGAAATGAAAGTATAAAGAAACAGAGCTTTTATAAGCTATCAAAACAAAGTTGTACTAAGTTAGGATGCTTATTTTAATCTCCTGCACTCAATAAGAAAACAACTAATAAATATACAGAAAAGGAAATGAAGAAGCAATCAAATGATACACTAGCAAAAATGTATCAAGCAAAAGAAGACAGTATTGAAGAAAGTATTGAAGACAGTTTTCAGAAGACTGAATAATAAAAATAATAAAGAAAACATATAAAAACAAAGAGCAAAATGGCAGAAGTCTTTATCAGTAATAGTATTAAATGTAAGTGGATTAAACTTATCAGTTTCAAGGCAAACACTGGAAAGTGGATTTTAAAAATGATCCAACTATATTTTATCTACAAGAGACTCAATTAAGGTCCAAAGACAAAAATAGGCCAGACATAGTTGTTAATGCCTGTAATACCAGCACTTTAAGAGGTGGAAGTAGGAGGATTGCTTGAGGGACAGAAGTTTAAGATCAACATAAGCAACATGGCGAGACCTTGACTTTGTAAAAAATAAAAAATTTAGCTGACCAAGTTACAAAATGCCTATAGTCCCAGCAACTCAGGAGGTTAAGGCAAGATGATTGCTTGAGCCCAAGGTTTGAGGCTACAGTGAGGTACTATGATGCCACTGCACTCTGGCCTTTACAAAACAGTGAGACACTGTCTCAACAACAATGAAAAACAACATCAACAAAGTTAAATGTGAAAGAGTGAAAAAAATATATTCCATACAAAAGTTAAAAAAAAAAGAGAACGGGGGTATCTACACTAATACCAGATAGGGCAAATTTTATTTCAAAAATTATTATAGGAGATTTACAAAGTCATTATTTATTGATAAAAGTGGCAATGGATGAAGAAGATATAAAAATTATAAACATGTCAAAAATAAAGCCCCAAAATATATGATGCAAACAATGACAAAAGGCAAGTCAAAGCAATATGAGATGCTATTTCACATCTAGGATAATTATATTAAAAAATTAACAAAAAAATAAGTAAGGATGTGGGGAATTAAAGCTTCCTGGTATTGCTGATTGGAATGTAAAATGGTCCAGCTGCTGTAGAATACTGTTTGGGGGTTCCTCAAAAAACTAAATATAGATTTGTTGTATGACTCAGCACTTCTACTTTTAGTTATAAACCCAAAAGAAGTGAAAACAGACATTCAAATATTTGTACATATATGAGCATAATTTACAACATTCAAATAGTGGAAATAACTCAAAAATCCTCCAATGAATGAATGTATAAACAAATTATGGCATACACATGCAACGGGATATTATTCAGCCTCAACAAAGAATAGAATACTGCTGCTGCAGGGGCATATGCCTATAGTCCCAGCTACTTGGGTGACTGAGGCAGGAGAATCCTATGAAGCCAAGAGTTCATAGCTTTAAGGCATTATGATTGTACCTGTGAATAGACACTGCACTATAGCCTGGGAAAGACCTTCTTTCTTTAAAAAAAAAATATTTATCTAGAAAATGGATGAATCTTGAAAACATTATGCTAAGTGAAAGAAGCCAGACACAAAGGTTATATACTGAATGATTCCATTTACATGAAATAGACAGATTAGATAAATCCACAGAGACAGGAAGTAGATTGGTGGTTGCTAGGGGATGGAGTTAGGAATTGTGGGAAATAGCTGATTAATAGTATAGGATTGGGGGGGTGATGGAAATATTTTGGAACTGGATGGGGCTTGTGGTTGCATGGCATTATGAATGTACTAAATACCACTGAATTGTTCACTTTAGAATGGTTAATTTTGTGTGATGTGAGTTTCACTTCAATATTACAAAATCTTCAAAACTAAAGAGGAATAAAAGACATTTCATGTTACTCAGGGGTGCACTCCCAGGTATTTACCCAAAGGAACTGAAAACACACATGAGCACACGTAGACATATATGGTCACTGATATTTATGCAAGAATGTTCATAGCAGACTTTATTCATGATAGTAAAAAAACTCAAAATAACCCAGATGACCATCGACTGGTAGATATATGAGCAAACTGTCATATATCCCCACAGTGGAAAATGTCTCAACAATAAAAAGAGACAACATACTGACATGAACAACATGGATCGATCAGAAAAACATTTTTCTTGGGGAAAGAAGCCAGATTCAAAAGACTACCTACAGTATTTTTCCATTCATATAAAATTCTAGAAAATGCCATACTTTCTCGTAACAGAAAGAAATTCATAAATTATTAGAGGCTAAGGTGACAGGAAGAGATTAACTGAAAATGGTAATAAGAGATAATAACACTGCTCCAAATCTTGACTTTAGTGGTGGTGACATGCCTGTATACATTTGTCAAAATTCACTGAAATTGAAATATCTAAAATTAGGGAAGTTATTGTAAGTAAATTACCTTAATAAAGTTAGTTTTTTTAAAGAAAGGGGAAAAAACTGTCTGTGCTAGCCTTTATTTGTGGTTGTCTTTAAAAAATGTTCAACTCTGGCTCGGCGCCTGTGGCTCAACGGGCTAAGGTGCCAGCCATGTACACCTGAGCTGGCGGGTTCGAATCCAGCCTGGGCCTGCCAAACAACAATGTTGGCTGCAACCAAAAAATGACCGGGCGTTGTGGCGGGCACCTGTAGTCCCAGCTACTTGGGAGGCGGAGGCAAGAGACTCGCTTGAGCCCAGGAATTGGAGGTTGCTGTGAGCTGTGATGCCATGCCACTCGACCCAGGGTGACAGCTTGAGGCTCTGTCTCAAAAAAAAAAAAAAATGTTCAACTCAAATCTTTATTTGGATATGGTATAGTAAAGTACTTTCAATTTTAGCCATAGAGATTTCCTTGAATCAAGGGAAGTCTCTTATCCTCTTCATCCAGGTGCTAAAGGGGAATATTAAGATGAATATGCCTTCTGTGCCAATGGAAAATTGAACCAAACAATATATTTAACCATATGTTCTCATCTCAGCCTGACCATCTGCTGGCTGTGCACTTAAATATATCATCTAGTTCACGAATTCCCATTCGAAGAAAACTATAGGATAAAAAAACACGACGTATCCTATAAAATAGTTAGCTAATAGCTAGGTTGAAAGAATCTAAGCACACTATCTTCTAAGAATAAACTGTGCACCCTGGGAGAAATAAATTCATTCATGGTATCAATGTACTCTGAATTGGGAGGAAAAATACTTTTATATCTGTAAAAAGAGAAATGGAACAGTTTTGTGTCTCAAAAACTTGACCTAAGAAAATTGAGGGGGCAAATCTATTTGTTTGATATCTCTAGATTCCCTCGAGGAGAAATTAGATACAAATTAGAGTTCTAGCTATCTTCCCATCATCCCTGATATCTATATTTCTGTTCTTCTGAGAATTTTGTTGTTGAGGTGAATTGTCCAAATATATGTGTTTCCCACAACTGTGAGAAACTCTCACAGTTTCTTGATATGAACCGTGATTTTCCCCCAAGCAATTGCAGAAAAATCTAGATCTCATTTTCCTACTTCTCCAAAGGCAGAATTAGATAATTTGTTTTTTAAAAAATAGGTGATAAATAACTGCTCTCAGTTTGCCAACCTTCTAAAGGTGTGTTATCCCCATTGTTAAATCCCCAAAGTTCTTATCTGTGAGAATGTGTTAGTTCTTAACAGAAATGACACCTAAAAAGAGACACATTATAATTCAGTCTATTCATTCATTCCAAAAACATTATCATCAGTATAAAGCTTCTGACATTTGCAAAGTTAAACACAACCCTACTTTCTTCAATCTCTTGCATATTTCATCCCAGCAGCTCCTCAGGACCCCTTCTTCCCCTGCCATTGGCAAATGGCACCCTTCAGACGTTATCTTTTTCCCAATCCAGCACTTAGCACATTGCAGCCACTGTCAGTAAAGCAGCCTGTCAAAGACTAAATCAGAAAGGATGGACCCTGCTGTTTCCTGCACATCAGAGAAAGAATCCCCTGGGGTGACTTTAAGACACAATGTTCACCTGTCATTTCTAGCTCATCTGCAGAATCTACTTGGGGTGCTTTTCACATTGTGTCAGGTAGTCACATTTCTTTCCTTGTGCTTTTTATTGATGAAAAAAGAAACACCCCACAGAAGGCCAAACCAGAACTCTTTTTAAAAAGAAATTCAGCAAGGTATAGCTAACAAGTGAATAATCTGCTTGCACTGTACTGCTTTCAAGAAGGCTTAAAATAAAGCGGTTTATAAGGCCAAACTGGAATTACAGCATAACAGACTCAAAATCCCTCTTTAAGCCCAGTGTTCAACTTAAGAGGGAAAATTCCAGAAGGTCTGAATGTTGAGCTGGCTCACAGCATCTGAAATGTTCAAGAAAGAGAGTATTTTAAGCACCTCCTTCCATATCCTTTCACCACCTCTTAGGTGCTTTAGCTTTTGATCATCCAGAAAACCTAACATGGGAGAATGCTTGCTAGGCACAAGGTTTAAGGAGAGTATATCTTAGTCTGAGGGTGGAGATTTAAATTATTTTCCAGAAGTGCACTCAAAGCTGCCTACTACCACTGAACATAATTCTTTAAGCTGGTGATTGCCTAACCTGCTAAGTGCTCACTCTAGCCCTCAGAGTTCCTTCCAGATGAACTAAGTGCTTTCTGCATGCAAATTTCATGATTAGAGATAGGCATTTAATGGAACAATTCTGTAGCTCTATATGCATAAAAACACTGGGTAAGAGGGGACTACTGTCTTAAAACTGGCAACTGTTGAAAGGTTGCCAACCTTGTTAGCAGGGAAAAGGTTGATAGGGAGTCGGTCCAAAATACCAAATGAATTACACCTGCTAGTGGTCATCTGCTTGACTGGACCAAGTGTTCCCTTTTTGTACCAACACCCCTCCCCCCCAACCAGACTAGGCCTCCTAAATACTTCCTATTTTCTGGAGTTCTCAATGCCACCTTCTCTGCATGCCACTGCGGTATGAACCTTTATATACTACCATTATTTATTAAGATGCTGTCATACTTAAGAATTTGCCTATCAGATCCTACTATATGCCAGACACTCAAATAAATCAGCAAGTCTCTGCCATCGTGAGAGTTACGTGTGATAGGAAGGAGATAGATAATAAACAGACAAACGAGGAAAAGTCATAAAGTGTGGTAAGAGAACAGAGCACTAGGGGGGTGTTATTTCACACAGCATGGTCAGAGAAAGCCCTCTAATCAGGGGACAATTGTGCAGTATTAAATGAAATGAGGGCGTAATCCATGTAGAAATTTGAGAGTAGAGAATTCCAGGCCAAAAAATCAGAAATGCAAAATCTTTGATAGGGGACGATGCCTGCTGAATTCTAGAAACATCTAGAAAGCCACTGTGCCTGGCACAAAGTGAGCATGAGCTGGAGTGGGAGGAGGTGAGTTGAGGGAGCGAGATAACTGTCCCATGCATCCTTGCAATTAGCTGTTTTACAACCTTTCTGTTTGACTCTGTACAAAGTAGGAAGTAGTCTTCACCTACACAAAGTTTAAAGTCTATATTTTTATCTCATCACCAGCCTTTTGTTTTTACCTCCCATTCACTATTCAACTGTTCATTAAGTCATAACATATATTGACTATTGACTTTATGCTAGACCCTGACCCAGGTGCTGGACATACACATGTGGAGAACTCAAATCAACAAAGAAAATATGGTATGTAATCGTGATCCTAGAAGCACGTACAGTAGGCTCTGGGAAAACTTAGGAGTCTCATCCAACTTGGAGGGCAGGGAGCTTGGCTAGAGAAAGTGTTGAAGAAATCTTCACAAGGGTGACTGAGTGATACTTTTGTTTAGCAGGCAACTTAATGACATTGCCCACCTTGAATAACTTTTCCTTCTTCTGTCTGTTTATTCAAATCCTACTATACATCAGCCACGCAGCCTCCTCTGGATTGTCCTACTTCACTGATTGGACTTGGAATTCCTGGGCATTCACTCCTTGGGATTTTCCAACGTCTCATTTCTAATTGCTATGTCATGTGAGGTTTGCTTTCCTGACACATTCTAAGTATCTTAGAGACTGACTGAGATCATGATTTAGAATTTTTCCCCAAATCCTTCACGTTATCCAGTATAATGCTTCTCTGTAATTAAAGGCGTGAGCACAGAAGATGTAAATGGTGGAGGCTCAAGAGGGCAGACAGCTTCAAAGTGAGGTCTTTGGTCTCCATAGAGAGCCCAGGAGATGCCTTAGGGAAAAAAGAAAACAGCTGAAAAGGAAGTGAGTCACCTTCTAAGAAGCAGTCATTCACTTATCCACCAAAGACTTAAGAGCATATATAATAAGCCAGTGTCACCTAATACCAAATAATACTCTCATTTCAAGGGCAGTAAGAATTCCTGGCATTCGAAGGTATTCACAAGCCATTTCCTCTTTGCTCTTTCTATTTTACATGGATTCTCAAGAACAAACCTAATGATTGCAACAGAAATTCAGTTGCAAAGTTTGGTGTAAATGAGGCAGAAAGTTGCTCTGAGCAGTTGCTCACTAAGAGAGCATATGCATGATTAACTTTACGGATGGCACTTTCCAACATTGTGCAGAGTTTGACACAGGAGCAGGAGCAGTTAAAGAAGAACCATGGCTCAAGAAGTGGGTTTAGACCAGGTCTGGGATGCGCACAAGGACCATACATTCTCTCATCAACTAACTGGTGTCAAACTTCACCAGCTCCTTCATGAAGGATGCTTACTTCACGTGAATGACAAATATTTGTCCTTTGTGGGCTTTAATCTCCATGTGGCCTTCGGCTGCTCTTCTAAATTTCCAAATTTAAAATATACATGCGTTGTTAAAGTGAAACGCCTGCATTTGGTGGATGCAACTACTATTGTGTTAACTTTTAATGCCTTGATTGCTACTAGGGACAAAGGACTTAAAGAATTATAAAAGAGGTCTGTTTTGATCTACTATACAATCACCCATCCTCTTATGCTATGGATGCCCAGTAAATAATTGTTAGATTGGAATGCCAAGTCTGTTGCTTGATTGCATAGACAAATTATTGAAGTGGAATCTGAAGCTTCAGATAAGACTCTAGGACTCCTTCCAAACTGGAGCAGTGAACAGGACTTACATCTAAGTCTCCACAAGCTTAATATTTTGTGCCATTTACCCTGCAGTTCAGTCAATCCCTCCCTTCCACTCTCCCTGTGTAGAAAACAGGTGATAAACAATACGATTAATATGCTCCTTTTACTGTGGCAGAAGCTGCCTGAAGCCAACTTTCAAAGAGCTCTGTAAATGTCTTATGCCCTCCATTGGGCATATGTCTATGAAGTTTAAGCAAACAATGGGTATTTGAAAGTCTAGACTAACTGTATTGGCAAATACATTCCTCTTGCTTTTGAAACTAGTCTTCCTGTGACAAGGCAAAATTGCACTGTTGCCTGACTGTTCATCGCCTGTCTCTGAGTTCATGACACCTTCATGTGTTACTAGGTGACACATTTACTTTGCTTTAGCACTTTAGCAAAGTACAAAGAGGATTTAAGGGATATAAGAAAAAAAGAAGAAGAAGAAAGCAGTTGTACCTCTGTACTTCTTGTTCTGTGCAATTGATGGTAAGCAAAAAAATAGACAGTGCTTTTCAGCTTGCTGTACACATCCTTGCACAAGAGATAGATGTAATCTCTCCAAGGAGTCCACACAGTGCATGAATTGGCTCCAGTTTATGAAGAGCTTGCCCTCTCTTTCCATGCTGGGAAAGTGGGCATAGGATATTATACGTAGGGACTCTCTCTTTTGGATCATTCTATCGAAAAAGAAAAAGCTAATCTGGAGCGAATCTCAAACCATCCCTGGAAATCAATGCTTGGATGAGCCCTGTGGAAGTACGGAACAAGATAAGACGCAAGAGCAAGATACACTCCAGTGAACAGCATTGTGATCCACTCTGCAGATTTCATGCTGAACTGCTGGCAAGTTGTTTTGTGCTAAAAAGACATTTTACCAGGGGAACAAAGTCCATGCGCACGTATGTGAAAAACCTGGTATTAGTCTAACCTTTTGAAAGTCCTCAAGGGACTCTAATCTAGATTCGTTTTTTACTTAGTAAGCTCATAGCACTAGACCAACTTCCTCTGGGGTTTAGGAAAAGAAAACCCCATTTAAGTCATTTGTTATTTTTTCTTTCCATTCACTTACCGCTTAAACTTTATTTTTCTCTTGTATATGTATTAGGGAAAGCATCATATCACTATAAAACATGCCATTTATTAAAATCTTTTTCTTAAAATCATGCATCTATACACATATATGTATACACATGTGTGCATGTATGTGTATTTGTACATATGTTCATATGTGTAGACGTGCATGCAAGTTCACGCACACAATGGTTTTCAAAGATACATTTTTCTTACATAGAAAGATTCACAGTTGTGTACATCTCCTCTCCTTTGACCTGGCTCATTGTAAAAAACCATAAACTTGGCAGATGATGGTGACTAATTTTTACCTGTGATGAGACCAATGTGTTTATACTTTAATATAGCCATTTTTATTTTTTAAAACCAAATAAACTAAAATGAATGATTCTGCTCTCTGATCAAGAATATTGGTTGCATAAACCAAACATACAGAAAGACACAGATAAAAATACAGATGTAATATTCTCAAAATATAAAAAGTGACAAGTTATTTAAATAATTGTCTCATATATTCAGAGTATGAGAACTATATTTTTTTTTAACAGAGTACTGAATCATATGCTTTTTCCATGTTAAAAAAAAAGGATTGATTCCTGGCCACATAGTCCCTGACCCATTTTAATAGTTCTCCCTTCTACAAAATGGCCCCTTGGTGACTCTAAGGATGACAAAAAATAAGGATAGATAAGAGACTGAAAATTTACCATATGTTAGAACGTGTGTGCAGTGGAGTTGGTCTTGGATTGATGTTGCCAACATGGGCATTCTTCAGCCTAAATGTGTCATTTGGTCCACAACTTAAGCCCTCAGCAATGCTTTCATTGTTTTCTTTTCATGAAAGGAGCCCTTTGAATGCAGATGTTTTCTAAAACAAATTACATACCAACATTCAAGTAACTTATCACACTGAGATTCAAAGCATTTTAATGATTTCAAAATTCTCTTTCCAGTACTTTTAATTTTTAGGATAGTAATAAATGTACATGATTTACATAATCACATAATACTACAAGGCATTAAAAACAGCTTTCTCTGACCTACCCATTCTTATCTCTGATTCTAGTTTCCCAAAGGCAAACATTTTCATTATTAGCTTCTGAAATTTACCTCCATATTTTAAATAATGTCCTTATTATCTTTTTCTTGATTTTTTTTTTCTATTTTAGCCACATCCTTTCAATTTCCTCCTGTGCAAAATAAGGATCTCAGCTTCCTTACATATCTACCCTGCAAGACACAATTGCATACCACTCTTTTCTTATAAATATAATATGTATATCACAATTTTTAGTTAAATTAATATCCATAGTTAGTACATTTCTTATTCAACTTTTTGTTTTCTCTAGAGTTAATAATTGTCTTGCTTTTTTGTTTTGTTTTTCTTTCCATGTACCTACCATTAATACATGTCTAAGGGTATAAAACTTCTTTTAATAGCAATATATAGGGTTGAGGAAATTTTGTCTATAGTGGGTCAGAAAGTAAATAGCTTAGACTTTGTGGACCACATGGTCTCTGCT
The DNA here is from genome assembly GCA_963574655.1 of Perodicticus potto. NCBI lineage: Eukaryota > Metazoa > Chordata > Mammalia > Primates > Lorisidae > Perodicticus > Perodicticus potto. The sequence continues at coordinate 53,928 of CAUYRH010066901.1, read as the reverse complement.
GCAATAACCCAATTCTGTCATTGTGGCAATATAAATGACTATGCAAAGCTGTGGTCCAATAAATATTTATTTAGAAAAATAAGTAGGAGGCTGAATTGGCCTGGGCCATAGTTTTCCTGATCTCTGGCCTTACATCAGGTGATCTATAAGGTCCTTTTGATTGCTTCAAAATATTCCTCCTTTGCATTTTTATCCTCTTGCTTCAAACTGGATTTGATACTATCTACAATTGATACATAGTGATCATCCTAAAATTTCCCCATATTTCCCTCCTAGTTTGAGTCCTTTCCTTCCTCATTCTCATAATGCTCTTTCTTTACATCATCTATTCAGTAGCTTGCCAAGAAAAAGTACATTGAAGGTAAAAAATTTAGAGACAGATTAGATTCCTCCAATAACTATTTGGATCCCACATATATTTGATATTTTTACTGGGTATAGAATTCTCAGTTGGAAATAATTTTCCTCAAGAATTTTGAACCATTTCTTAATTCTCTTTGAGTTTCTAATTCTAATTGAGAAACACAACTTTATTCTGAGTTTTGATCTTTCTTATATGACTTGTTTATTCTTATAAGCAGTCCTTAGGATCTTTCCCTTTTCCTTGAGTGTCTGGAAATTTTATGGTGATACATTTGATTGTTGTCATTATTCTTGTTTCCATCAATGTACTGAAGACTCAACAGATTCTTTCAATGGAAATGTATGTCTATCATTTGTAGAGAATTTTTTGGAATTTTTTAATAATTATCTCTAATATGATTTTCCTTTCTGGAATTCCTATCAGTCATTACCTCCACAATTCATTATTTTTCTCTGCTTTTCTGAGCACGTTGGTTCTATTTTTGAAGAGTTTTTTGGCTTTATTTTCTAACTTCCAACCAAGCATGGTAGTTAAAACAGAGAGTGAAGCAATAGATAAAAATGTACAAAGAATCACAATTAAAAAATGCAAATGTTTTCTGATGATAAAATGTGTGAAAACTTACAGGGCCAGTTTGCACAAAGTAGGCAATAACACAGTGTTAGTGTGAAAGAGGTATGCTTCCCAGGAACTCTCCATAGGGGAATACGAACTTGGATGACAAATTTTACATAATTGGTTTGATTATTACATACAACTTATTTCCTACCTGTGCAATCCTTGACAAAAAGTAAGCTTCAGTGAGTTATTCTTTTCTCCTCTGTAAATTGGGGATTCTAAGTCTCTTTTGTGTGGTAGTTTTGAATATCTAATGAGATCACATATGCTAAGGGCCTTTCAAAAGCTAGGCCCTTAAAATTTGTAATAGACACTCAAAATTGGCAATTTCTTCCTCTCCTCCTTATTAGCATATGAAAAGGAAATTATTTATTGGGACTCAGTATAATGTATCAGAATGCCAGTAGGCCTAAGAATCAGATAAACTAGAAGACATTTTGAAACAACTTTTTTATTTCATTCATTTATTCATTAAAATATAATTATTGAACACCATCTCTGCCTCTTAGTAGGTGAGTGAGCTTAGATAAATTACTTATGTGTCTGAGCTTTAGTTTATTCGTCTATAAAATTGAAATAACACCTGCATAGTAAGGTGGTTGTAAAGATGGAATAAAACATGAAACATGCAGCAAATTATCAGTGCTAAGTATATTATCATGCCAAATGATAAGAAATGAATTAGTGAGTGGCTACTTAGCATGGGTTTTTTAAAGCTTGGTTTTCTTGCAGTATGAACTAGAATAATGATACTAAAATATTCATAAATACACTTTAAATATGCTTGTACTAAAGATAAAATATACCATCTATTCAATCTATTTGCCCACCATTTTATAGCTAGTAAAATTAGGACTCTGTGGATCTTTGAAGTTCATGTCTTCGTCTATGGTCATACCACCCTGAATGCGTCGATCTCGTCTGAAGTTCATGTCTTCTATGATTATAGAAGATTTAAATTTATAAATGTCTGGGTCACAGCAACCAAAGTAATAATCTATAAGAGAGGTATTTACAAAAGCAGGAGACCAAGAAAATGAAACCTTACTAGCTTGAATTCTGCATATAAAAGCTAGCTTATGTAACAAGGATATTTCCCAGTTTTAGCTATTTCCTCATGATGTGATTCACCACTGGACTCCTAGGGTCTCTGACCTCTTGTATGGCTGTCTTATCTCAGAAGGAATCTCTTTAGTGTCTCCACAAATGGGGCTGAGAGATGGGACTTGAAGTTCTGGCATATGGTGCAACATATGTCCAGTTGGTATACATGCCTTGAATGGATAGCAACATAAGATATACTTTATATACAGTGTATCATCACACATAAACCTTTCAAAAGAAGTCCAGAATATGTGTGTGCATGCATATAAGTATAGGAATACATATGCATAAATGTGCATATATTGCATATATAGATACTCAGAACTGTTAGTATACAACCAAGAATTATTTTCACAGATGCTTAAAATATTACGAGATGCCTGCCCTGCCAACTCTGCAATTCTAATTTTGAATTAATTCATTTATTTATTCAAAAATATTTATTAAATATCTATGATGAGCCACATTGAACATGATATTGAATGGCATCACAGGCATTGCAAAGGAAATGATGTTTTGGAACAAAGATATGTGTCACCTTCTGTGGAATATTTTTAGGAAAAATGGTTGAGGAGTATTTTTCAAATTCTCAGTAAGAGTCTGCTTTGGCAAATGCTAGTTCTATGGTAAGGATTGTTAATGAAAAAAGAAAGCATCTCTTTTTATTTACAAATCTTTATGTAATTCTAACTACTATATTCATGTGCTGCATAATGATGCTTCAGTCAAAGACAGACTGCATATATTATGGTGGCTCTGTAAGATTGTAACACTGTATTTTACTATATCTATTCTATGTTGAGATATGTTTGGATACACAAATACTTACCATTGTGTTACAATTGCCTACAATATTCAGTACAGTATGCTAGGTAGGTTTGTAGTCTAGGAGCAATAAGCTGTGTGCCAGGTAGACTAGGTGTGACACAGGCTACATCAACCATGTTTGTGAAAGTACATTCTATGATGTTCACACAATGGCAAAATCATCTAACAATGCATTTCTGATATTGTGTCTCCATTGCTAAGTGAAACATGGATGTAATTTAGCCACACCAGGTATTCATTGTGCTCAATTAAAGAATTAAATAGTCTCTCTCACACTCTTTCCTTCCCTCTCTCTCTGAGAAAATGAAAAAAGAAAGAGAGAAAGAGAGAGACATCCCACAATAAATATAAAGAGATGATTAAGTTGAAAAGAGAACATTGCTCTGAGAACAGAGAGGATCTGCAAAATGGCCCTGAATACCCTCAGGAATCAATGGGTCTGTCCAGGAGATGACTGGGACTGGTCCTTAACACTCACCCATTTGTTTTCCTCTCACTTGCTTTTTTCCTATCTACCCAGCAGTTCTTCTCCCATTGCTGCTCTTTCTCCCTCTTTCTTTTCTTCTGGTCTTTTTCTTATCTGGTAATGCCTCTGTTTTATTATGCTAAATATCCAATTTCAATGTGGCACCTAAAAAATCTTCAGATAAAGGCACAATACAAACAATAAATGTATAAAATCCCAGGGGATGATAACAAAGGAAGATGTTAATGTGAAGGCAGTGTATTCAGAATTTGAAAAAAGAAAGTCAATTTCTGAGCATTCTGATCCAAATGCTCAGAAATCCACATCACCCTAATCATCATATCTACTGAAAATACTTCCACTATTGTGATAGGATACCTATAAAACTCTCAAAGGTGGATGGTAGAAGTTTCCTTTAGCGAGATGCACTCTTCCTCTTAAACATAAGGAAACACATGCATATAAATAACAATAAGCAACTGGCAAGACAAAAAACTATTATATATTACACTTTTCAAATAACAAATGATTTTAATATAGCAATTATTTTAAGTCAAAGAAACACTTCCGAGTCTATTTGATTTTCAAAAGGTGAAGGCAAATCCAATTACTGTTCAAGTGATTTGAAGTGATCTTTGCTTCTCCTTGACCAAAACAAAATATTTATGATAGCATTGTCATACTTCTCTTTCATGATACAAAGAATGCAGGGCGTGTTTTGTTTTTCCCAATGTATTTATAGAGAATGGGTACTCAGTATACTTTAATTTGATAAACGTTTTCCTATTGTTAAGCCATATAATTAGGGTCTCAAGTCTTTTCAGCATTGTCTGATCTGCAGTTCTTCAGGTGGAATTGTCATTGCCAAGAATTAGTAACATTTGAGGCCATAAATACAACACTTAGGACCATTTCCTTGTCATTCCCAAGTTCAAATATAGAGTAGAATTTCCATACTAACTGCGTTATCTGCCAAAATGTCTCCCAAATCACTACAACCAGTGACTTTGACTTTTATTGAGCATCAGTGTTAGTCAAAGGAGCTGTGTGGTTAAGATTTTTCTCAAGAGGCATTTAACAATCTCTAAAATGGACAAGAATTAACAACAGTGGCAGAATAATAGCTATATTTATGGATTAAATCTGTGTGCCTAGCAATGTATTTTATGGGCTGTGGTGCAGGCTCACTGTGCACTGGTCACCAATTTGCCTGAGTTCTATAAGACAGAAGACCCACATATACAATAAGTGGACTTATTGCTTACACTAGGTTACAAGAGACACAGAAGCCTAAAATTCATAACAAGCCCTCCTCAGGGCTCAGGAAAGTTACCTGAGGTGAATGGAGTCTCATCATCTGTGCATACCCCACTTGCACAGCTGAAGGATTTCAGAAAGTAGCCCACCTTGGGTTTGATTCTCCATGGTCATGTGACTTGCTGGGTTAAGGTGTTGAGGGGTGCCTTATCTCTAGGGGGACTAGAAAGGAACTGGCTGCTCTGGCCAGATCTTCTCCATCTCAGGATGTTGCATTTCCAACACATTCTATACTTATTCTTAACAACTGCAAATGAGAAAGTGAGGGACAGCTGGGCCACTTTAAGTCCTCTCAGAGGCCCTGCACAGACATGACTTGATTTGGTGATCTGTGAAGGAGATGGTATTATCACTACTTTGCTAATGAGGAAGTAGCCCCGTGGAGTTGAAGAAATTTATACAAACTACACAATCAGTAACTGGAAAAGTTGGGATTTGAACCAAGATTATATGATTCCAATTTTATGTTATTAGACCAAAAGATACATCATTTTTTCCCACCAGACAGTTTTTCCTGGCTCCTTCATTTCTGTGAACATTGTAATCATTCTCCAGAAAAAAGAAGTTCAAGATCTGTATTCTCTTTTTATTTTTTTCTTCCTCTTTATCATTGACAATTTGTTGCTAAAGTTTTGCCAATCTTATGTTTATTTATTTATTCATTATTTTTTATTGAGACAGAGTCTCACTTTGTTGCCCTCAGTAGAGTACCCTGGTGTCATAGCGCATAGCAACCTCAAACTTTTGGGCTCAAGCAATTCTCTTGCGTCATCCTCTCAAGCAGCTGGGACTATAGGCGCCCGCCACAATGCCTAGATATTTTTTAGAGATGGGTTCTCGCTCTTGCTCAGGCTGGTCTGGAACCTGTGAGCTCAGGGCAAGCCACGCCCCCTTGGCCTGCCAGAGTCCTGAGATTACAGGCGTGAGCCACTGAGGCCAGCCCCAATCTTATCTTTTTTTTTGTTCAGATTTAATTCTTTAAATTTAAGGGCACACATGTTTTGTTTACATACTTTGTTTTTGTACAGACTGAGTCAAAGTTGTACACATAAGTGTGTCCTTCATCCAGATAGTGTGCACTGTACCCAATAGCTGTGAATGTTCGGAAAGTTGTCTCCTTTTCCATTTGTTCGATTTATTTTGCCACTTCCCTTTGAGATCTTCCTTCCTCTCAGCTGGGCCCTTTCAAGAATATCTTAACCCCATTTCCCTTTTCACAGTCAATCCCTCCTTCATGCCACCTCAGGGCTCTGCAACCTCAACATGACAGACATGTGGGGTCAGGTAATTCTTGAGGCTGTATCGGGCTTAGTAGGGCATGGAGCAGTGTCCTGGACTCTACCCACTATATTCTACTCTCTCCCCTTACCCACTTGTGACAAAAAAAGTGCCTTCAGACCTTGTCAAATGTCCCTGGAACGAGGGAACAGAATCACTTCCAATTGAGAACCATGGATACATCCTAATTGCACAACAGTTAAGCCTTCACATGCACAGATTTGATAACTCCTTGGCTCGAATATTTTCAAGAGAAATGCTCCAAATTTGTGTTTCCAGTATCGTCTATTCTGTGTGCATCCTTTGCTCCAGTACAACTGACCCAATTATTGCCTAGATATGTCCTGCCTACTGGTCTTGCCCATCCTATTTCTTCTACCTCAATGTGCAAGCTTATCAGCTTCTCCTCCTAAAATTCCATTCATTTTCCAAGGTCTATCTCAAAAGCTGCCTCTTCTAGAGTCCTGTGTGTTATCCCCAGCTAGAAGTGCTGGGTCCACGCGGGGTTTGCCTCTTACAGGACTGAACTAATGGCCACCTTGCCTGAATTGTGGCTGTCTGAATCCATCTTCTTCCCTGAAACACTGTTAGCACCTCAGGAATAGCAGCCACATCTCAATCATAGTTTATCACCTTATAGTTTAGCACCTTTGCAGGAGCTCCTAGATAGTAGGCCTCAAATAAACTGTGCCCCCAAAGTTGCCAGTGGCATCATCAGGCTGTGTAAGAGACAAAAACACCACTATGCTGGGGCTGGAGGTTACAAAATGGCTGGATCACAGTGGGGGTGGCAGAAAGCAGGTGGAGGGCTGAGCAAGGGCACTCTCAAGAGCTGCCTGTCACACAAGGAGGCACATGGTCTGTGCTTTTGGAGACACCCAAATGTTGGCCAAGACGTGCCTTTTGTACAGGCACTGCTACATGTTACTAAGCCAACTGTGGGGACTAATGGAAATTTCTCTGGTTTACCCTGAATCCAGGTGGCTAAAATCTCATGAAACATCTCCCCCAAATGATGGACTGTATGAGCAGTCATTCTTCATCCTCTCTAGGCCTATGGTGTAAATACCTTGGGTGGGAAGGGCAAGAAAAGGACTCCAAAAATTTCTTTAAGGTCCTAAACACCTGGGCAGGTGAAAATATAAGGACTGTTATGTAAAACTCGTACACAAGGTATGTGCTACAAATCAGATGGACGTACACTGTAGAAAAGCATGGAAATGACAACTGGTAGACATGTGAATCCCTAGCCCTTCCCGAGTTTAAATAGAAAAGTGACATTTCACCATGTGCTGCACACAAGTCCACCAGATTGGCTACAACCAACCCCAGACAGATCCAGGACTTCATCCCAGAAGTCTTCACGAGCACTAACACACATTGCACACACATCTCATCAAATGTCAACTCCAAACATGATTGTTGGCTCAACATACCCTGTCCCAGCCTGACAGGGAGCTGTGGGGCTTGTGTTTTCCAACCTCCTCTGAGGCCTGTGCACTGCAGCTAGCCTAGCCCCCCTTCCCATCGATTATGGATTTCAGTGGCTGTAAGATTGAAATCTGTTTCCCAGGTGGCAAGGGGGAAGGTGGGAAGTAGGTCTAACTCGGGATTCTTGCATTTTAAATTGTATTTGGAATGAATGCAATGCACATCAATAATTGCAGAACAGAATATTGTTTCTCTGAGCCAAACTTCCAAGAAGAGAATATTGCTTATCTTCATTCTTGTCATATACTTCTCCTCCTCAGCCCCCTCCTGTTCCACCCCCCATGTTCTTTTGTGATAGTTGCATTTTCGTTAAAGCACATTTTCTTATCCATATTGTATGTTACTCGAGCTCTTTTATTTGGGATTTTTCACACATCCTTCACATCTTCTTTGCAGCTCCAGTCAATAAGCGCTAAGACCTAAATGCGCCTTTGCACTTCACAGCCATTCCCTTATCACATGCATTTTCTGTTGCCTCAAGGAAGACCTGTACAACTTTTGTTATTGAAATCTGAATTTTTTCCCTCCCAAGCAGATGGAGGATGTGTAAATGTGTCTAAAGATTTAGAATAGCATGAAATCTGTTTTTTTTTTTTTCCCCTTCTTACAAAGCCCTGAGAGTCAGACTATTTTTCAGGCTCCCATTAAAACCAAGAGAGGAGAAAACCAGCAATAATTCCACAACCCAGAGACAATGCAAGCGCATGTTACCAAGCCTTCCCTGCCATATAGACCTTTGTTTGACCGCGGTGGGGGGGGGGAAATTCCTCTCTCCCTCTTCACCAAGACAGTGTGATTTCCAAGGTACCCAAGATAGCATTATATTATTCCATTATATATTGATTGAAAAATGTGAAGCTTTTATTGTTGCTATTTGTCAAGACCTCTGCCAAAAGATGAGTGGGAATTAATGGTGTACAGGAAGCCTCAACTTACCCACCTGCTACACTCATAGTCTCCTTCATGAGATGATTTGGTAAATATTAAAATGCACTTCCCAGACCAATAATGCTATCTTGGGTGGTTAGTTTCCCCCACTGGTGCATAAAGGCCCACCTAATTCTCAATAGGAGATTCCTCCACATTTATTTCATACTTGTAGTACACCAAGGTACCCTATGTCCCCATGATACACCTAATCAATTTGTGTATGGGTATGTCTGTGTACACACAATTCAAACATATCGCTTGCTCTAGTATTTCATACTTCCAAGGTTTTGGTTATCCTAGTCTTATTGATGTCAATACCCTTGCCTTTTCTACTCCTGTGAGTAACCCTTGCACATCCTTTCTGATAGAGCTAATGCCTCATCTTCTGTAGGAAGTTTTGTATGATTCCTTCTTAGCCCAGCCACCTTCCAGCTGGGTTATGTGTGCTCTCTGGATTTCCATCATAACTTAGGCCTACACTGTGCCATGTCATAGTGCTTACATCACTGGACTCCCATTAACCTTCTCTTTCTTCTCTGTGGGTCATCATGGAGCTTTGAGACAGACAGCATTATAGTTCAGTATTTTACTTCTAAGAAACATTATCAACAGTACCTTTTCTGATTCACCCATGCAGGTTTCAACGTGCTGGGCATATAGGTATTGCTGAAAGGGCTTCATTTGTTTCTGTCTGTGCAGAGTTTATGTTTCTTGATTTATGTGTATCTTAAAACTTTTTTAATAAACCACATACTGTACTACAGTTTCTTTTATGTATATGTATATGTATATATATATATATATATAGAGAGAGAGAGAGAGAGAGAGACAGAGTCTCTAACTATGTTGCCCTTGGTAGAGTGCCATGGCATCACAGCTCATGGCAACCTTCAACTCTTGGGCTTAAGTGATTCTCTTGCCTCAGCCTCCCAAGTAGCTGGGACTACAAATTCTCACCACAATGCCCAGCTATTTTTTGTTGCAATTCTCATCACTGTTTTAGCTGGCTGGGGCCTGGTTCGAACCCGCCACCCTTGGTATACTGGGCTGGCACCTTACCCACTGAGCCTCAGGAACCACCCTGGACTTAAGTTTCTTGAACACTTGGTCATCCTTGTGTACAACAAATAGTAGTAGTTATTCAATACATTTTCTTAATGGCAACTTAATTGGCAGTCACCCAAGTCCTTTCTCTAGGAACCCTCCCATGCAGCTCACTCTCTCCATCTCTTATTGCCTAACACAAAAAGTGAAATTCTCTTAGAGCAGCGGTTCTCATGACCTACAAGAACTGTATTAAAGTGTTGCAACATTAGGAAGGTTGAGAACCACTGTCCTAGAGCTTCTTCACTTTTGGGAAAGTCCAAGTTACTAGCAGCAAAAAAGTCTTTGATCTTTCCAGCGAGCTTTGGGAAATCTGGTGTCATGTGAGATGGGAGGCAAAGTGGGGATGTTAGAGGAAATCACATGCCCTGCAGGGACACCAGTGGCCCTGGGTATACCAGAGTGGATATGAGAGTCTCAACAGAGCTCAGAGGACATTTCGTATCATGCACATGTTAACCACCATAGGAATGTCAGATTCTATAATGATGGCTCTGTAAGGAATGGGGGAATTCCACAGACTTTGCTATAACTCAGGAAAATTTACCAACACTTCTTCACTCAATTATTTTCTAATTCAACATATGACATTAAAGATTTCCCATGTACACCATCCATTCCACGAATCCTTCCTTTGTCATAGCAATCTCTTCTTTCTCAGAAATTTCATAGTTATTAGTGGTTTTGTAACTAACTAATCAAGGTTTTCTCCAGGTTTCGATGGTATGTTAGCAACCACTCCCTTCTACTCTTTAACCTCTACTCCCTACAGAACTCCAAGAGAGTAAGAGACAGTCATAGAATCTTGATACTGGACAGAATCCTTGGGCACATCTAATTTATCACTCTCATCATGCACCTAAGGACACTGACATTCAAGGAAGCAACATTTCTTGCTCAGGTAGTCAATTTAGTTTGAAACAGAGTGGAAATGAGAATCTACATGACCTAATTTCAAGTTTACTTTACTAGTTTATCACACTCCTTCTTAAATTTTGTCATACTTATGTTGGAGTATGCCTTATCTTCTCTTTGAAGACCAGGTATCGGTTTGATTTACTTCTATATGAGTTCACATCTGGCCATAAAAAAAAGAGGGCACATGAAAACTGGGTAATTTATATAGAATATTATAGAAAGACCATTTGCAAAAGCATGGCAGGGCTTACTTTTTTTAACCAGCAGAAAACAGAGCAGTACTGTCAGTAATTGTGGGGAGCCATCCCTACGCCAGAAGGGGCAGGCAGCAAGCAGTTACTGGAAACTAAAGGGGGTGGCTGTGAAAGCATAGCAGCCCATTGAGGATGACCCAGCAAGGAGGGAGCCAGGAGCGTAAGTGCTGCAATTTCTTTCTCTTCCTGCCCCGATCTCCTGCCAGCGTCTGCCATTGGCTAAATCTAATGGAAGCCAGAAGGCGAGGGCTCCTGGGTGGATACAATCAAGTGGGAGAAGAGTGGATAATGGATCTGGAGAAAAACCGAAGCTACCCAAGAGAAATACTCAGAACCCTGCCTCACATGGAATAGAAGGCCAAGAAATATTTTCTTAAAAAAAAATCAGTGTATTTAATGACAAAAAGTTTTTGTGTCATTACATTTTGGGTGTGATATCTTGGGAGATCTAACTCAATTATAAATCCACTAAGGTTCTCCTCACACTGTGCAAGCCGATATCATGCTCAGAATGATCACTAAATCAATATTTGGGGAAAGGAAAGATTAGCGCAGATAAACAAAAAGTAGAATCTTTTTTTTTTTTTTTTCTGGGCAAAATTAGGCAGCCTCTTTGCAAACATGCACGAAAGCCAAGGTCGGCTAGTGAAACAGATTCAACATTTCCAGACACTCTCAGACATGAAACTCTCTCATTCCTTAACAGTCTTCAGGGTTTTTCTACAAGTCATTTCTGCTGGCTGTCATCTCTAAGTTCTCTTCATTTACACTAGAGCTTGAGGTTCAGAGGAGATAGCAAACTACACATTCTTTATAACATTTATTGCCTCATTAGATGAAGGTCTTTTATGGTACAAGTCTACTAACTATACAATTGGTTCCATCTTTCTTCAATTCCACCAGGTGTTAGATACACCTAGGGTGTTTGACTTGACTACCACATATGCATACATGCACGGCGTGATTGCCTGGGTAAAAGCTTCTTTAGAAACTCCACCCATATATACAGAAAATACTGAAAAGGCCACAAAGCCTAAGAAAATTGGAGAAGACTTAAGGTGATAATATTTTTCTCTGAGAAAATAAATATTTATAGAGAATTCAGAGCTTACTTGAGTATATCTTTCTGCTTAAAGAGTTTTCTAATTCACATAAAATATTATCCACCTAATTCCATTTCTCCTCTCACTAAGCATCTGTCTAAGAGTTGTCCATTATGAAAGATGACCAAGGCAGTTCATGGCCATTAACTTTTCTAGCAGTTTCAGAACAGAGGAGTCAAGTTTGGTTCATAATAGGTGTGTAATAGCTCCTTTGGAATGCAAAGGCCCCTCTTGAGTTCATGCATTTTTATCTCATTAGTGAATAGCAAAGAACTGGAGAAGATTCTAGAGTGTGAAAGTACACATAAAGTCATCTCCTGAATAATTATCAGAGGCAAATGTGAGGGGTTATGCATGTATGTCTCATTAAAAGTAGACTTCCCTAGAGCTCTTACGTTGATATGGCACACTTCCTGAGAACTTCTACCCTCTATCCTGAAAGTAGATCCTCACAATTCACACTGAAGCTAGTGGGATTTATCCAAGCTTGTCCAAGGATGGAAACCAACCTCCATGTTCTAATAGTCAGGAAAACTATAAAGGAGTAAATTCCTACTCCGTATGCTCAGGAGTGCTCTCTTTCCATGAGTGATGCACCCATGTCCTCACCTTTCTCCTTCCTCCCTGTGGACACCTGCTCTCAGGAAGGCTAACCTGAGCTGAGATGTAAATGGATGAATAAGAATTAAGATGTGTGGCTACTCAGGACGGGACAAAGACCAGTGTATGTCAGAGAGGCAGGATGCTGTCCGATGTGACGAACAATTTCTGAGAGTGGAGCAGGTTGACTCAGCTTTGTATCTTCTGTTCCCTGTCCAGTGTGTGGCTATTTCTGTCAGGATTTGTCAGTAAAAGAAAAACCACACAAGGGATACTGAGCGGCAGTGAATTTGAAGCAGGGAATTAGAAGCTTACACAACCCTTGGAAGGACTAGTGAGCTGAGGGTCAGGGAGGCCTCTGCTGGCTTTCAGGAAGTCTAGAAGTTCCAGAAACACAGAGAACCCAACACAAAAATCCCAGCTGCTCACAGGACAACAGTGGAAAACCCTGAGGAGCACACTGGTGGAAGCTGGGGCCCCTCTGCATCTGTGGCGCCCACACTCTCTCCTGCAGCTGCTGCCCTGAATGAGGCCTTCTTCTCCCTACCTTACAGCTCATGGGCCTGCTCTCCATGGGAGAATCTAACAGAATAAAGAGGTTGTGTGTGTAACTGAGAGATAAATATCATATCAGGCACACTGGCAGAGAAGAGGGATGCAAAAATTATCAGCTAAATTAATGAACAAATCATTGGGAATGGAAGGATTAGGTGATGGATATTTCCTCACAGAATGGTGCCATACTTTCCAGGCTTTGATGAGCTGGGGTCAAATATCAGGCAAAGGTGACAGCAGGAATCAGGTCAGACCCTTTGGTCTGCTCAGAATACCTAGTGTGGTTTTCCTTTTCCTGACAAAGCTTGACAGCAACAGCCAAGCCCTGGACCAAATCACACTCCCAACTCCGAGGTCTTCACATGTTAACTGATTGCAATTTACCAGGCACAGAGCTTTCTTTTGCTTCTTTCAGAGAATTGAATCTTTAGTTGTAGAATTTTAGACATCTTCCAATCTGTATTGATAAGTTTTGAGGAGGCAAGATGAAGTCTTTCCAGAAACCCTAAACATTGCCATGAAGGCTATTACCTTATTCCCCCTGCTATTAAAAAATGCCCAGGTAATAAAGGGGGGTGTATGTGTGTGTTTGTGTGTGTGCAGCACACACCAATGGGTGCACAGTAATACTAATGTCTCTCTTCATATTTTGTTCAGAAATATTAGTTTTAATCCATAAAGTTGTCTAAGAAATGTTCATCTCCCGTTAGACTCAATCTTACTTTTATTAGATAACATTATCCTCCATGGGTAATAAACCAGTCTGGATACAGTATAAGGGAAGGACTGAGGTCTCAGCTGCTGGAGACATGGGTCTCGGATACCAATTATTATAACAATTTTCTTACTGAGAGTATATAAATCTTTCCACCACTTAGATCCTCAGTTTCTTATTTGAAAATCAAGGGCTTTGAAATGCATAATCTCACCGCTCCAAGGCCTAAAGAGCAGTGGTTTTATAATTGTAACCTGTATCAAAAATCTGTTAGTCATGAGTGATGCTATCACCTCTCTTGAGTGTTGTTTGTATGACCTCATAATTCTTCCCTGACTTATTTACCTTGCTGGAAATTTTGTGATTAGATTATACCTTAAAGTTGCTAATGATGCCTTAAATCCTTTGGCAATATCCTTGGCCCCTGGTGATTTCTTGACAGGAAAATATATTGCTTTGTCACTAAAGAGACCTTATTGAGAGTTCACCAATTTCTATCTGTACCCCACCTCTCATCACTGGGCTTGGGGCAACATTAGGTAGCGCTGACATGATGTTTGGCCGAAGATCAACAGGATATGAATATTGCCTTGGCTCGGGGTTTTCTTCTGTCAACAAGTTCTCCAAGGGAAATGTGTGCTCAAAGAAGCTACAGAAAGCAACAATTCATTACTCGGGGAGCTTTGGCCCCAGACACCAGTGAGTTGGACCACGTGGAAGTTTCCTTTTACCAAAGTTAAATAGGCCCAAGTAGCCGTGAAATAAAGTAAACCTAGGGAATTGCTTCAAATCCAAAGTTCACCTGCCAGAGCCTGAGGCATCACAAGTGGAGGGAGACCAGGTTTGCTCCTAATGCCTGGGGTGAAGCTGGCCAAGATTGTAAACTGGGCAGGGGATGGGGAGGCAGTGCCCAAGGTGCCCCAAGAAGAAGACAGAGGATGTCTGAGACTGCATCCCCTGGAGCCTCTGAGAAGGCAAAGAGAGATGCTCTATTTTTTTGCAGTTTTTGGTCAGGGCCAGGTTTGCACCTGCCACCTCTGGTATATGGGGCTGGTGCCCTACTCCTTTGAGCCACAAATGCCACCTGAGAGATGCTCTTTTGCATGCTGAACTTTCAATCACTCTTAAGAGTTCCACACCTAGAAAATTGCAACCCTAGGCCAGTGACATAATCTGTGGGGCCCAGTGCAAATGAAAATGTAGGGCCCCAGCCAGAAGTGGGAAAATCACTATCTCCCTCCCAAGGCCTGCTGCTCCAATGTGTGGCAGACAGGCAACCCCCAAAGGTGCCTGCATCTCTCAGTACCTGGATCCCCGAGTGTAATGTGGCAGGAGAAGGGGACAGGCAGCAGACAGCCCATCCCAGGGAGGCGGGGAGGGAGCGGGAGGTGAGACTATATGTAAGGCAAGGCTGCATGTGCCACTGTTCCACCAGACTTTCCTTACGCAACATAAATTCAATTGTAAAATTGTCAAGAATTTCAAGACAGCAATGGCAGAGAATCAGAACTCAAGCACAGGGGCCTCATAAGTGAGGGGCTCTGTGTGATTGTACTGGTGTGTGCCCATGAAGCTGGCCTTGCTGCAGCCCTAGTGAGGGTAACACTCCTTTCCTCTTGAGATGTGCACTATATCTGCCAAAGTAGGAAAAATAGGACCATCTCAGAAGCTTAATGTCTGCAGCTCAAAACTGAGATGTGCTGGAGAGCTCTGAGCAGGAACATTCCACCAGCCTGGCATTCTCTTCTGCTTCTCCCAGAGTAAGGCTCTGGGCAGCTAACAACTCCCTGAAAACCCCTGCCTGGATTATTGTTGGCAAGTCTTGTCTTCCCTGGGGAAGGTTCTGCACTATGACCAAAGGCACTTGGGCTTTAGAGCCAGACAGGCCTGAGTTCAAATGTTACCCTAGTTTAACTGGGTAACACTATTCAAGTTCTTGAACTTCAGCTTCTTTGTATGCCCAGTGCAGATAATAATCCTTCCTCTAGAGTTTATATATTGAAGTGCCCGACACAGAGTCGGAATGATTATCTCTGATGTGCGGGGTGGCAGCAACCTTCGTTGGCAGGGCTTTGCCTGCAGGCTTTCAGCATCATTTCTGGCAGCAGATGTCACCTGTTAGGGTCTGTTCCTATCGAAGATGACTCCCAGGGTTTTAGCCACCCCACCATGTGCAGGGCCGAGCCATGCCTAGCACTTTTCCTGCCAGTAGCTTCTTGAGTGCCCGATGCCTCCTGCTTCCCTGGAGAGCTCTCAGCAGATGGAAAGTTACTTCCACAGCAGCCCTTTGGTTCCTCCTGAGCACTGGAAGAGCAGTTACAAAGTGACATCACTCTTCGAGGAACTGGCGAGAAGGCCCAGAGTAGCAGTAAGAGAAAAGCAAGTGTCTGTCTCTGAGGACTTGGCTTGGGACAGGACCTGGGTCTCCTGACTCTCATGACAAAGGGAAATTTCCAGTCTCTTTAAGGTTCTTCTCCCAGAGTTGGACTGTCACTTGTGTCCTTCTGATAGTGTCTGAATTTTGGATTTCTGAGGATGAGGATGTGGCAAAAGTCTCAAATCCCTCTCTGCATAAAACCCAAAGGATCCAGGAATACCCATGCAATAATAGAACAGGCTGTCATCTGGGATCCTAGCCTTTCCCAAGGCAGATTTGCCACCTCAGGCTTAATACTGCCCTTGGGGTATTTTTCTGAGTGCATGTATGCATTTTTTTCTTTGTTTAGCTCATCTTTACAGCCATATTTCAAACCCCTGGGAGTGGGGGGCCACTGTGGCCCGGCAGCTTTGTGCTGGGAGGAGAGCAGTGAATACTGCGTCTGGTTGGTGTGGCCCAAGGCTGAGGAGTGCTCCCCGTGGGAGGGACAGTGTGACTGCAAAACAGTAGTCACATTTTCTTTTTAAAAGGGAGCTTGCCGTTAAGGATTTGCCACTGGGCACTCGGAGGTGGGCCTTCTACACCAGAGATTCTCTTCAGCGGGCGGGAATCACTTGGGGTTCCTATGAAACATAGATCTCCACAGTAACTTGCGTGGGGCCTGAGAGTCGGCCTTTCTGACAAGGTCCCCGGTGATGCTAGTACCGGCAGTCTGAGCACCTCAATTTGAGGAGCAAGGATTTAGACAATACCCATTTTGCACGAGAGGAAAACAGACGCTCAGGTGCGTTCACAAGGCAGAGCCAGCCTGTGACTGCGGGCTGGGACTGTCTGCCTGGCGTGCTGAGCCGCAGGCCCCCGCACATGAGGGTTTTGGCTTCTTTCTCTCCTCACTCCTTAGCTCAGGCTCTCACTGTTTTCTTTGGCTCTCTGAACCCTACTTTGGAGCTGGAGACTTAGGGCCAAAAGTCAACATTTTCATGATAGTCCCGCTGGAGCCCCACCAGAGTTCGGGGCGAGGTTAAATTTGCTCTGGCTGGCTTGCTGACAATCACTTTTGGGTGCCCAAACTCCCAGATTCGTCGATGGAAAAATAATATCTCCCCGAGGAAGTGCTTTGATTGAGTCCATGAATAAGGGAACACGCAGTTTGTTGAGTCTAATTCCAGCTCCACCACCTCCACGTGGCGTGCCTGCGAGGCAGCAGTGCTCAGAACCGCGGCAGGACTCAGACAAAAACTGCAACTCGGGTAACAGTAGAGAGCTCTTTAAAGCAGCACAAACAGCTGCACGGAGCCTGCGCTTCTTTTCATAGTACCTAGGATTTGAAAATTATGAGTTTACTTGTTTCAGAAAGAGACAGAGACCCTCTCTCTCCCCTGTCCTTCTCCTACCCTCATAAGAAAACACACACACACACACACACACACACACTTATTTACAAAAAGATGCTTGGTTTTAAAGTTTTCTTCTAATGCAAACAACACACATATAATTAACGCAGGTGACATTACCTAACAAGGCAATGCCATTGACGATATTTCCCTAGGATTATTTTAATGTAAGTCTGAAATGTTTTTCTTCCAGTAGCTGGAGGACATTTTCCCTCTATCGGGAGCAAGTTATTGGCCCTGTA
Source organism: Perodicticus potto (assembly GCA_963574655.1). Classification (NCBI taxonomy): domain Eukaryota; kingdom Metazoa; phylum Chordata; class Mammalia; order Primates; family Lorisidae; genus Perodicticus; species Perodicticus potto. Next base: position 36,270 of record CAUYRH010066901.1, on the reverse strand, counting down.
TGTTGTAGAGAATCTGTGGAGATTGTCCCTGGAGGGAGCCCCAGGGAAGAGCCCCTTCTCAAAAAGTGCATCTGAAGCAGCTTTCAAATATGCAATGATTCAACACTAACTTTAAAAAAGAGCCATTTCAAATATTCTATGTAAATAAACTTATATAGAAGAAATGATATTGCTTAAATTATTCTAGCATTTGACTCAGGGCTTTTCATCTCAATCCATTCTATCCAAATTGAGTAAGATACAGCAGAAATATAGAAGAAAGTTAGATTTATTCACTTAGGTTTAAAATGTAATCTGCGGGGAGGAGAGAAAAGAAGATGATGAAGGAGGGTTGACAAGCTCTCACCAGACAGACACATCGTGGGGGTGTGCAGCACACCCCCAGGATGAAGGGCTTGACTGCTTAACTACAACCTGCACTTGACCTTAGAAGTAAAAACAATGCAGCCTGATCATTTTACCCTTATATTAATCTGAATTAAAAAACAAAATAAAATGAAATGTATTCTCCTTTTTTTTAGCACACAACATGATACCTGATTCTTATATTCATTCCTAAGTGGTTATGATTATTTGCTTTCTCTCTTCTTATCTCACTTACCAGCTGATTTTTACCAATAGGAACACAAGAGAGCTTCCTTTTCTGTGTGGAAAAAATCTTTAAAAAAAATAAATAAAAGGAGGACGTACATTTTCACAACACCTTAACAGGTACTTTGGGGTTCATCCATCTTCCCTAGATCAGACTCTTTGTTTGAGTGGTGGTCTTTTTATGACAATAATTTCTAATCAATGTACACTTTACTGGAACAGAAAAAGATATTTACATTGACTGGACAACCACAGAAAGAATTATATGGTGTTTTTGCTACCTGTGAGTAAATAAATATGCTTTTGGCATTCCTGGATATCTGATCCATTAAGTGAGCCAACACAACCATTCATCCTGCTTTTTTTTATGGTTTAAATAAATTCTAGGAACCTATTACAGCACTCAAGGGTGAGTGCTTCTGTGGTTTAAGCTGCAGGAAATATTACTGTGCAACATGAAGTACAGCAAATGAGATGTCAAGAGATGGGAGTTCCTCTCTGTCTCTGCTACAGACAAATGGTGTGACCCTATATACAAGTCACTTGGCCTTTCTCAATTTTAGCTTTCTCATCTGCAAAGAAAGAAATTTCACTCATTCATTCATTCATTCATTCACTCTTTCAACAAATATGTCTCGAATTCCCATTGCACCAAAAACACTCATATCCTAGAGATAATTTTGTGAACAGAAAAAGCAAAGAACCTGCTCCATGTTGGTCTAGAGACTCTATGCCCCAGAATCTATAGTCTAGATAATCTATAAAATTTTCCCAGAGTTGAGACTCAATGTGTTATCATCCCCAGAGCCTGTCAGGAAATAAGAACTTGGGCCAGTGATTAAGGTGGCAAGAGTTCTGGGTGTTCAGTAGCTTTGTTTTTGTAGTCTTTTTCTTGCTTTTGCAATTGACACAGCACAGAAATTTCTACAAACAAAGGTATAAAACAAGAAACCAAAGGCAGTAAAAGCCTTTTCTTTTTTCTATCTCTGATGACCCATTTCCCACCAGAAAGCCTGTCTACCAAGCTAACACATTAACACAGGACTGGTAAGGGCCTTTGGACATTGTTACCTCGAAGACTTGCCTCTTCTAAACTGCACGATGGATAAAGGAGGGGTTGCCATTTAGTACTTGTAGAAGAGGTGGTAACTGTTTGAAGATGAGATAAAGGCGATTGAAGAAAATAGGTTTCCAATGTCACAAGCAGTCTTCTTTCACGCAGATGGCCCTATTTCTCCTTCATACCAGTCAGCATAACAAAATAAACTTGATTTTACATTAACAAAAAAATGAAACAGCACATGGAAATAATTTTGGTACCTCAAACTTATGCCAACAAGCTTTGGAAGTAAAAGATCCCATTTCAACTCAATCCAATAATTATTCTTTACATAATCGTTCTGCTAGGCAGCATGCTCAGGGCTCGGGTGCAAAAAAAAAAAGAAGCAACAGAAAAAGAATGAGCAAAGTCCTTCCCTTTGTAAATTCTCTAAGTGGAAAGATGGGGAAGCAGAGTCCTTCCCTTTCCATTCTCTAAGTGGAAAGATGGGGAAGAAGTCAGATTACCTAATATTGGAAAGTAGAAAAATGTAAAAGGTGCTATGATAAAAGAAGAGGCAAAGTAATTCATCCTGAGAAACTCAGAGAATGTACGACAGCTAAATAAAGTGGAGGCCTGTGTCAGAGCCACAGTGGCTAAAGGGATGGATTACACTTCATGGCGCATCAGTCCAGAGCCTGAACAGGACTGGCCACCCTTAGGCAAAAGCTCAGGGACAGCCAGAGATCAGTGTGAGAGTCCAAGGCTCCTTTGCCCATTGCTGGCATCCCACAGAAACCCCCCTGGACCCTGGACCCAGACACCTTCTCAGTGGACACAGGAAGAGAAAGCAGAAATCTGAAAGGCTGTATTTACCTCAGAGAAGAGTAAAACAAAAGATACTACCTAAACTAGAGGAGAAACTGAAATCCGTTAGTTATGAGCTAAACCACTGCAGGACCCCACACATCTTCTCCAGGGGAGGGGAAGAGTCTGTGAGGAAAATAGAACCACTTCTAGAAAATAAAGAAGCCAAACTTCTCTATATATCTTAATTATATATTTTACGTTTTAAAACCTGCTATGTCTCCTGCCACATCTTAAAGGCACTAAAATTCAACATGCCCCAGACAGAAATTATGGAAATTTTCCATCCATTGACCTGGGCCTCTTCCATTGTTTTCTATACTAGCAGCATCACCAACCATCCAGACCTAAGTCTAAAAACCCTATTCACGCTATCTCTTTTGTTAAACTCATTACCAAGTGATGTTGTGTTTCTTGACTAACTCTACCTTTTCTCCCCAGAACTGCCTTATTCTCTTGCTGGTACTTGCCTCTGTTTTCCATTTCAGAGGTAGAGACAGCACTGAATGCAAATGTCATCAGATCACCAGCTATTACCATGCAATGCCTCCCATCTGCCTTAGGGGAGGGGTTTAGAGGGTCCCCTTCCCACCACTGCTTCCTACCCCTTCCTAGAGCTGAGCACTCACACAGCTCCATTCGCTCTGCTGCTCCTCACATGACACTTGTGGTCCCACTGTGGAACTTCCTCCCCACTCGGACTCTTGTCCCCATTCATTTTTACCCTGTTTTGAGGAGCCTTCCTGATCTCTAGGATGGTCAGAACCCCTGATATACCTCCTCATGATACAGCAGACATTCCTTTGACAGCATTCATTACAATCAGTAATTAGGTGTCCCTACTAGGGTGGGCAGGGACTACTGGCAAAGATTCTCTTCCTGACCAAGTGGTGGTCAGGTTCTTCCAAACCTCTTTCCAACTAGGTCTCAACTTTTCTGTCTTCATATCCATCTCTGTATCATTCAATTTTAGCAAAAATCCTGCTAAGTCGGTTTAACCAGAATCCCCATCCGTGATATCCGATTACCCTCAAAGTCTGACCAGGGTCCTTGTCCTCTGCCTCCTGTGGGTGATGTCTGCTCACCCTGGTCTGCCCTCAGCAAGGCTCCTGTTAGGGCAGTGCAGACAGAAGCCCCCTTACTCCTGATGTTTCCTCTTAGCAATTTTCCATACACTTTCCCCCACCCCACCCTGCCCTACAACTATAAATTCCCAGTTTTCTTGCCATATTTGGACTTGTTCCCAATCTTGTTCCCTCACTGCAACACCCCATTGCAGTGGTTCCTACATATAACTTGATGATCGTAAATAAAGTTTTTAAAAAGTGTTGTAGATAATTTCTTTTTCTTTAACACTACATCTGACTTTGCATTCCTGTATATGACCAGGGATGTACAAATGCATCCTTGGCCCACTGCAGGCTCTCAGACATAAAATTAATGACTGATCTACTCTTTCTGGTTGATGGACATTTGCTGAGGTTATCTTCTTCCCTTGTCTGGTACAAGATTGGTTTTGAAAATTCCTAGGTAGATTCCATCTCTTTTTCCTATTCAACTTACTTCTTAAGGCAAATAAGAGATCACAATAGGAAACAAACAACAACAACAAATCGTGAATAGACTATTGTCTACTTCCATAGAGTCTAGGGGCTAACTTTTAAAAAGTTGGCTTTTTCTTTGTTAATAACTTGACAATAAAAGATATGCTAAGTTTGAGAGAAATGTATGGCTGTCTGCGAAAATTGCTAAGGAGGCTGATTGAGGCTGAAATTATATCAAAAGAATTTCAAATCCAACTCCCCCACACTGAGGTAACATTTCTCTCCTTCTTACAGCCCTATTTTAATTGCTTTCTTCTAAAGTTTCGGTAATTTTCCCTTGTATAACCCAGTTCTTATACCAAACATTGAAATAACTATAATACTTAGTCTAACCTTGGTGAGTAACATTCAAGCAATTGTTCTCAGTTCTAAACATTAAGTTTTAGGTCAGTGAAGGAGAATTGCGTCTTTGGGTAACTCCAGTACCACCAACAATGATAGCTAGCTGGGAGCTTACATTTCTGTTTTTACCAACCCCTGAGTTAGATTTGTATAAATGAGTTACATTTCCAGCTTCTGTTTTTCTGTTGGTATAGTCTTGCAAGCATATAATTACTGGAGGGTAGAATCTTGGTCTTGGTCTTAAAGGACTTAATTTGAAATGATGGGAGACAATAACAGCATTTTTTCTATGGCACACACCTCATTTACTTTATTTCTAGTAATAAATGTTTTCCATGCTCTAGCAATGAGTACCAAGATGGGGAGTCCAGGACTTCCCATTGATCTCATTGAGGTTAGCTCTTCTAAGCAGCAACAGGAGCTAAGCAATAGAACTACCCTTGGCTTTATTCTTGGCAACTACTTTAAGTCTTTGTCCTTCTTCACCTCCGGTGAACTGCTGCCACTACAGAGGGTTCTCTGGGTGCTTGAGATGAGGACCGTGTATACAAAAGTAGAGGCAGTAGTCACACACCAAACTTGGCTACGGCCCCAAGGCTCCTGATTGAATGTTTATGTGTAGAAATATCTGTGCCCTGAATATAGAAACAGGCAAGTTACAGAATTCTTTCGAATGGTGGACTTTCTTAAAATCAGTTTCATCACTTTCCATCCCAAGTGATGTGGGACATTCAGAGAATACTGCTGTAAAAGCTTATGATGATCATTGATATTCATTCCCTCTCAGTGAGCTCCTCTTCCTAAGTTCCTTCAGATGGTGAAGTAGAAATATCACAGTATCTTGGTTTACTCACCAAAAGTTTCGTAATCATGAGCAAGCTTAAGTCAGCTTGCTTTAACAAAGTCTTGACTAAAAGATGACATGCAGAGGCTGAGAATCACTTCCCTGGGCGGCTGCGTGGAAGGAAGACCTCAAAGCTATGCTAATTAGAGGTGTCCTGGCTTCCAGAAGCCTTCGAATGCATGAGTTTTACAGACGTAGAGGCTTCAGTCATTTCTGGAATCATTGGAATCATTTCTCATTTAGGCTGCGCACTTGGGGATGCGTGTGTTTGTTTCTACATCAGAATCCCTTTCATACCTTTCTTATAATAAAGCATTTGTCCTGACTACCAATCAGTGCTACTTTACCAGAAAAAAAAATTAAATAAATAAAAATGAAAGAGAAAGTAGTAAATTTAGACATAGTATTTCCTTTTGTGAAACAGAAACAAGTTAGAAGCAAACAGCGCAAGGAAAGAAAACCATAATTGATGAAAGTTATCCACCTTTCCCTCATTCAAGCATTTGTTAATATAGTGTTACATACAAGGCAGCATAATTAACAGTACCAGGAGCTGCCTGTTCCCCAAGAAGTATCAAAGGCTTGGGTCAAGACCAAGCAGATGTGGACCCAGGCTACATGTCAGGGAAGAGCCTGAGAGGAGGTACTTGGAAAGGAAACCAACATAGGAGGTGTAAGCTGGAGGGGTCAGGGCAGAGAGAAAGTGAAAGACACCCACCTCCACCCTCCTCTACCCTCTCCATTCCCCACACTCCCCCACTGCCCCCCCACCCTCCTCCATCCTACCTCACCCCCACTCACCCCTCCCCCACCCCCCACCCAAGGAGCCTGAGGAACAGCTCACCAGTTCACTAAGTGTGAAAGGAAAAATGCCTCTCCAACCACAACCTAGAAGGACAGAAAGGAAACAAGAACTAGAGAAATGTGGAGATAGTCCGACATTGTTAGAGGGAAACCTGTTTCCAGATGGCATCAAGAAAATGTTGAATATCCGAAGACCAAAAAAAAAAAAAACAAAAACAAAACCCTGCTTTCAGATAAGCATCTCAGACTGCATGTTGAATTGAATGAAAATAGAAACCTGTGTCCTTTTTTTTCCAGTTTTTGGCTGGGGCTGGGTTTGAACCCACCACCTCTGGTATACGGGGCAGGCGCCCCACTCCTTTGAGCTCAAAGGGTGCCACCCAAAACCTGTGTCCTTTTTGAACAGTCATTCTTTAAGCTTGTTTCAGATTGTGGTACAGAATTGGGGCTGGGAGAGACCAGGGACCTAAACAAGAGGCACCTTCTCTGGCATGTAGCTGTGTGATCATGCAGGGTTTAATTCTCAACTCTTACCTTACCTGGGGAATTCTGACACTGTAAGTTTCCAAGGGTGAAAAAAATAGCTGCTGACAAGGTAGCATATGGGGAAAGAATTTTGGTTATACTTTTTTCACATATGAAAGTGCTTCAGCTGCCACATTCTGGACTCTTGAAAGTTTACTTGATTCTTGTAATGTCAGGAAAAAGGAAACTGCAACAGATGAGACAAGGCAAGTTTAAGCCTTGTTTGAGCACTTAAAGATCAAGGTATTCCAGAAGGGAGTTTGATCTAATCCTACAAATGCAAGAGGGAAAGAGGAAGAGGAACAAGACAATGGGTTTTTACTGAAGGTCTGTTTAGAATCTTCGTATCTATGTATCTATAGACATGCTCCTACCTATGCGTTTTGTCGGGGTGTTATTTTTCCAGTTTGTGAAAACTTAGCTGTTTTTGATGATTACTCTGAAGGTATAAAGACATTTTTAAAATTTTTTTATTAAATTATAATTACACATTGATGCATTTATGTGGTTCAGTGTATTGATTTGGTATACGATGTGAAATGCTTACATTTATTTTTTAAGTGCATCACCTTTTGCAGGGGGGAGACAGTGTCTCACTACGTTGCCCTCAGTAGAGTGCTATGGCATCACAGCTCACAGCCATGCTTACATTTTTAACTGTTCTCATTCTAGGGAGGAATTGGCATGGATAGGGATGATGGGAGTATGATAGGACATGTAGGTGAAGTATAAAAGAATGATTGCAATAGTTCAGTTCGTGAACTATTGAGGTCAAACTAGATCTTAAGGTTTGAGGTCAAACTAGATCTTAAGGTAGAGGTCATCTCCAAAAGCAAAGACTTTCTAAAGAAAGGAAACATTTTACTGAGGGAAAAATGCAATTGAGATTCAGGTGCTACTTGCACTTCCCCACTCTTAGCAGTCTCTATAGAGAGGAAAGCATTTGGGGGAATAGGATGCATTCCTGTTTTCTCTTACATGACATCTGCTCTCAAGGGTGTTGCATTCTGGTATGAAGATAGCCAAGAATGAGACAATTCTAATAGATGTAGGGATGATAGTCATGACAATGATGACAGTGGGGGCCACGCATAAGATACTTTGGAGCATTGAGGAGGAATTCCCTTTGTCACCTGGGGAAAGCAGGAAAGACATTGCAAAGCCGTTGTCACCTGAGTTGCATTTAGAAAGAAGAGTAGGCGTTTCCCCATTGAGCAAGGTGATATAAGAGCTTCATTCCCGGCAAAAGGCCTAGAATAAGCAAATCCATGGAGGTCTAAGAGGCACAGAATATTTAGAGAATTATAAATTCTTAAATAGAGGAGGTTGGAGGTATGCAATGACAAGAGGTGCAGGTGAACAGATGAGCGGACACTAGATTATGAAAATGACATAATAGATTTTTACCCTATAGGTGGCAGGAAGATACAAAAAGTTTTTAGAGGAGAATGACATGTCCAAGTTTTCTGCTTTGGAATATTTTTAGTAATGACTTTATCAAAGCCAATAGCTTTTCATCATTTGATTAGTCAGAATAAGATTTCTCTTATTCGAACCTTTGGGCTTGCCTTTGATATATTAAATGTTTTGAGCTTTGCTTAGAATTTCCTGCATGCAACTGGATAATTTCCTAACCTCTAATCCTGTCCTCTAGACAATGTCTAGCCTTACTCTCCTTAGGTAAATAGAGGTAATTAGACAGAAAACTAACCACTGGGAATAAACCAATTTATTTTTATATTCTTATCTGCTGATAAGGAGGGACTACTCATAGGATCTTTTATTTTTCCATTGGAAGTGCTCAGGGTGTCAGTGCACTGACGTAGGAGATCTAGCCTAGGACTTGTTCAGTGATGAGGGGGGGAAAGGAAACTACGGCATCATTTGTTCAAGAATGACTCGTTTTTGTAACCAGCCATTGTACTGGAAAGTCCCTGGAATTTGTAGTCGTGGCATAAAGTTGCCATAACTGGGCAAGAAGAAGGAGGTTACATCAAGAATGTCAGCTATTCTTGGATGAGATTTTCAGGTCAAGGGGACTCCTCCTATCGACACCAGTATCCGTGCCACTGAGAAGCACCGGAGCGCTGCTCTGCATTTTCAACCACTAGTTATGCTGCGGAACTGTAGCTGCCCTGCCCATGACTTTTAAGAGTGGGAAGCAAAGTGATTTGAGGATTACAAAAGAAAGCCACTCTACTCCTAAGAGGAGGAAATCAAGTGTGACAGCCAGATATAAGTATTCTTAGAAATAGGCTCACATGATTTGTGTAGAAGTTATGAAGAGCTGTTACTGAAGTCTAGTGTTTCTCAATATCTCTGGGTTAAATGTAAAAACTTTCTTACCTCTAGGATGAGTGAAAATCTTCCTGTATTACGTCTGAGTTAATTTGGGAATTGTGCATCTTCTTCCAGAGAGACAGAAGATTACCTTTGCCTTTACAGTCTTAATGGTTCTTGAGCTTTGAAGTTAGATCCAAAAGTGGCAAAGTAAAAAAATCATCAGTCTAGGGATCAGAAAACCAATTTTAGTCCTGGTTGTGCCACCCGTAAGTGGTCTTGTGGGGCCACTGGGTCTCAATTGAACCTCAGAGTTTTGATTTTTAAAATTGAGACATTACTTATCACTCCTGTTAGATTTTGTTTTGCGGGCTGATGGTGTGTGAATCCAGGACAATGTGCAAGTACCAACCTGACGTTTTAATAGAGCCATACAAATATGAGCATCAGTACTAGTGATAGCCATAGAGAACCCTGCTAAGATGATATCTCTTTAGGAGAGGAAATGAGGTCATGAAGCACTATTATGATATTTGAGGGCCTGGATGAATGGTAGAAGTGATGAGAAATTGGAAGGTTTGAATTTTTTCTCTTAAGAATTGAGATTTTAGCAGGAGATGGTTGTCGGGCTTTCCAACTTAATAAAAGTACAACTTTGATGCGATAATAAAAGCCAGTTTTATAGATTGGCCTTGAATTTTAATGATTCACAAAAGAAGATTAAAGATATTTCAGCTAAGAGGCTAAAGTCTGAAGCCCGACATCGACCTGAGCGCTGCTTCCTTCTTGCTGGTGATCAGCACTTTGTTGGCCCCAGCCACAAAATCACAACCTTTCCCTAACGTGTAGGGCCAGAACCTCAGCACGATGACATTAGACTGTGTGAGAAGAAGGCCCATGTAGATTGTTTGGGGAGAGAAACTGCACAATTTAAAATCCATTAAAGATCAACCAGAGACAAAGCAGAACATATTAGCTCCTAGTCAAATACAAGCTTGCTCTCCTTGCTTTTTTTCTAGGCACAAGTGTGCAATTAGTTCCGACCTTTACATCTCCCTCCTTCGCTTCATCGACTCAGCAGTTGCCAAAACTTCGATATTTTTGCTACAGATTCTTTTGCATTCTTCCCTTACATGAGGGATGACTCAAAGTCCCCCAAGGACTCACAAGACTATCAACAGTGACCCAGGTTTGAGCTCCAGGCACAGATGGCATCTGCAAATGTAGCTTCTGCTACACTCTGTGGAGTTCAATAGACCAATGAACTTCGTTCAAGTACTACTCCCAAATTCTGGGTTTTATTGAAAGCCCCTTCTTGTCAGACTGGCAATTGCCACCCGGCAATGAGCTTTTTTAGCACCTTCCTCCTCTGCTGTCTGATCAGAATATGGTCTCTTGTGCATGCCAACTCCTTACTTGCCTCTTGACTTAAGGAGCTCAGACTCTTTACCCACAGCAAAGGCCGTTCATTCCTGCCTGCTTAGTTTCCTCCTAGGGCTGCAGCAGTTTTGCCCACTGTAGGGACAGACGAAGATGTTTGGGCTTTCTTACCCACAGCCTTGGGCATGGGATGAGATAAGGATGTCTGGGATCTCCCATCCATATCCCCAGACAGGTGGGATGGGGTAGAAGGCTCCTTGTGCTTTTAGTTAATCACAACTATGTACAATGATGCTTCTGTTGTAGCTGTTTGGCATGTTGCTGTTTTTGCTACCCTGGGTATGAAGGTGTACAGGACCTTCCCCTTGTAGAGATTGCAGATTACAGATTATGGGTTATGAGTTGTGGACTTTTCATGTAGCCCAGCTCCCCAGGGCTCCAGAACCTCCCATGTAACTCAGTTCACCAACCACTATAGCGCAGTCAAGAGCATGTCATATCTGCCCTCCATGCTGAAGTCTTCCTTGTCCAAATGAACCGTTTGCACAACACCCACTAACGTGAATCTGTCTATGACTCTCGCTAGTCACTATTGCTTCAGAGGCTGGAAGGGGGTCAACTGGACTGTGCTCCCCTCTCACTTCGCAGTGGGTGGTTCCCCCCCCCCTTTCTGGCCCCCTCCTCTTCTTCTTCCCTTGGCCCATTGTCAAATCCACACCTATTTTCTCTTTCTCACCCTCTGCCCCCAACCTCCACACCCCACACCAGAGAGTAATTCATAAAGCTTTAAACCATTGAAAATTCCATTCCTAACAAGTCTAACACCCAAGGACTAAAGCAGATAGTCTCTCCCCCCCGCACGCCATACCCACCACAAGGCCAAACACAGGGCCTCCTCTCCTTGGGCACTGACGTGGAAAGTCACACAGAGTTAACTGAGCATTTCTTTCTCCAGGAGAAAGCCCCAGTGCTGAAAGATGAGGGTGTTTTTCATCACTGAGTCTGCTTCTGCTTTTTTCTTAGCTGGGTGACTGATGTTCCAGACCTTCCTATTTAGCTATTTCTTTTCTACCTAAGGACATAAGAAAAATAAAGAATGTAGCTCACGCTTCCCCTGAAAAATACTTCTGTTAAGCTTTGCACATTTCCCATTTTTTGACAAGTAGTGTATTAAGTTGAAAATATACTAGAGCAGGCCACTACACTCTGTGGGGGCCACAGCCCCGGGAGGTATGTGACTGCCCTGCTACCCTTCCCTTCACCGAATTCCTGCCTAAAGCTTCGGTGTTGCATAGACTGAGCTTCTGAAAAATGTAACTGAGATTGAAAGCAAGAAAGTCACTCCCATATCTACATGTTAAAGGGTTGGAAATTCAACCTAATTAAAATGGCTGAACACAGAGTCACAATTAAACAGTGAGAGAATTATGGAAAAGTAAATATTTACACACACATTGTACACTTATTAGGGTTTACAAAGAAATGCTTCTCATCTGCACGGCTTCCCTTTGTAATGATATTGTTATGAGGCAATAAATGTGGTTATAGTTAATAACAGATGTTAAATGGCTTAATTCATCCAGAAATCTCACTAATTATTGCAGAAGCGTGAGACAAATGCACAGCGTCATGTGGGAGGTATTTCTTCTCTGTCAGTTTGTAAACTGAAGAAAATGAAAGGTCACTTGTACAAATAGAAGTACTTAAAGGTAAAGACTTAATTATTTAAATGAAAAAATTTAAACACTTTAAAATTATAAAGGCTTCCCCTTCCAGAGAGTTCATGTTTCATTCAGAGAAAACAAATGGGCCAAAATGAGGTTGAGTTAACTTGGCCACTCTACTGGTAATCATTTTCTAAATTAGCTTTGGAAGAATGTTCCATACTGTCTTTAGAATGATGTTTACCACCAAGTATTTTATTTTCCTTCAGCCCAATCCTTCTTTCCTTACAAAGGCTTTGGGACAAAAAAGGGGGAGAAGAGGCATGGGAATAACGTCACCTAAAGGGATTTTATTTTACAGAGATCATATAGAGAAGAGGTGGGAAATACCAATGCTTAAAATAATTTTCACATTTGGAAGCTCGGAAGGCCGAGTGGAGAAATTAAAATCAAGAGGCTCTTGTTGTTATCTTCACAAAAGCTCAAAACGCAGACAGTCAGTGTGAAACTCCCCACCCCCTTAACAGAGCCCTCTTTCATTTTACTCTTAATGTTGTTCAGTTGTTTCCTCCACTGCCATGTTGTCTTAACAGTGGTGCCCTTTGAAATGTTTGTGGTTGATTTGCACCATATTTTACAAAGCTTTCCTTCTTGGATTTAATTTCTATTGGTGTTCAAAACCAAAGAGGTTGATTTACATGTTGATTCAAATAAAGCCAGGATGCTGAAATTAAAATTGCAAAGATTTTCCAAGGTTTTTGCCTGTTCCAACACACATCTGTGCTCTGGGCATGCACACACAAACAATGAGGAAGTGAGAGAGGGAGGGAGGGAGAGAGGAAGAAAAGACGGGCAGAGGCATGGAGTGCAGGATAAATCTTGGGGCAGCAATAGAGAGAGTAAGAGACAAACACTACCTTTCGTTTTCTACACAGTAGAAACCTTTATACCAGATCTCTATTTCTTCACAAGGTTAGATTTTTTCTTTTTTTGTTGTGGAAAGCCTGGTATCCTGGTGACTTTTTAAATGCCTTTAAGTGAGACAACTTTAAGTCTCAGAAAACAGAAACTTGGCAATACAAATCAACATATCATCATTAATATAATCGTGGAGTCAAAGGAGAATATCTTTCCCTCTATAGAGTGAAAAGAAACCTGCTTAGGAGAAAGGGAGGGACAGTTTACTCCAGGGAGAGAGAATGGACTAGACCGGGGCTTCTCAAACCTCAAGGCCCCATGCATCACCTGGGATCTTTTTAAAGGACAGGTTCTGACTTAGGAGGTCTGCAGTGGGGCTGATGTCTACACAGCTGATGAACTCGGATGTGTTGCTGCTGTGGGTGGCCGACCGCACTGTGAGCAGGGAGGGCCTGGGAGCCTCCTCGCAGTTTCATCAGAATCTGGGATTCTTACACAACAGTGTTCAAGTCATCAGTTGTAGAGTTTTGAAAAAGGAAGCAAAGTAAAAGTTCATGTTGAGCCTAAAAAGTAGAAAGCTGGAAGGGCACTTAATAGGAATCCTGATTTATTCCCCATCACATGATGTTCTATAGTGTCACAGAGAAACTATTCCAGATGGCTAGAAAAGTATGTGTTCATAAGAGTCTCCTTCGACCATAGCCTGCAATGGATATGGTCGTTGTGTGGTCGTTTATTCATTTTCTAACAACCTCCATCATATTTAGCAAAAGTTCTCTTTGTTAGATCATCAGCTAATTATTTATGTCATGTGGACATAAAGCAGAAAATTCCCCTAAAGGATACCCCTTTACAAATTCAAAACTTATTATTGATATGTAATCTCTCAGTTTCCATTCCTTATAGTAAGCTATCGCAGATGGTTTCTCAATGGGACATTTTCCAGCCCTTTAATCATCGTGGCAATCCCATCTGAGGGATGTCATTCCCCTTAGAGAGTAATTTTTTCATCCTCAGTTGAAAAACACCCATTCTCTTCTTTGTTTTCATTTTTTTCAATCCCTAATGGCCTACTTCTTTTCTTACATCAATTCTTTTCAAGAATTTCTGTGTCATCTTTATGGATCATCACCATCATCTTAAGACATTATAATAAGTAACTTCGAAAATCTCAGTGTTGCTAAGTTATTTGCTCGCAAAGGAAGAGACCACAATAAATTGCACTCTGATGTTTATGCATTTTGGTGTTTTGCCCCTGAAATAATCTAATTGTTTTCTAAGTAGTTTCTAAACTATCCACATGTGAGATACATGGACTAAGCTAAAATAGACAGACTTTGAAATAGTTGCTTATATTTAGCTTTGTCATGCACATAAAACTTATTTAGTGTGTTCATAGTGGAAATAATTGTATATCAAGCACAAGTAGGTATAAATCCCTACTTGTTCTATGACTTTAGGCCAGTTAACTTAACATTATTGAGAGAAACTTTCTTTATTTTTAAAGCAGAGATGATAATACCTATCTTACTGGAATTCATTCAGATTAAATGAGATAATGTGAAATTGGACAATTAATTCTGCAAACTCATTCTTAAAAAAGTGCTACTTACTTCATTGCTGAATATCACCGAGGTCACCTTGGAAGTACTCCCCTTGGGAAGCTATGCATGGACAGCAGTGCCTAGGCCACCCTTTAAAGCAATTTTGGAACTCTTTTTCTGAAATTGCCATGAGGACTGTCATTGTATCAGGTCTGACAATTAAGTTCAGACTCATCCTAGAAAAGTGCTTTAAAGGGTGGACTAGATGCTGGTGTCAGTGCACAGCTTCCCAAGGGGAATACTTTGAAGGTGACCATAGTGATATTCATCAAGGATGTATATAGCACTTTTTCATAGGATGAGTTCATGAACTTAATTGTCCGATTCTCTGTATGTGTGTAACATGCCCAGTCAAAACAATTACTTCACTTTCTTCCAAATTCATCAGTCAGACCATCACTAGGATTACATTTTTCACATAGCAAACTGTCAATAAATGTATTTAATAAAGGAATCAAAATACAGGTAAAATCAGTCTAGCCAAGGAAAATCACTGGAGTTGGTTAAATTCCACTTTTCTTGTATTAATAAACTTATATCAATTCCTCATCCTTAGCTTTTACAGGTTTCATTCCCAAGGTTAAGCAGTGTAACAAAAGCAGATACAAGATTCAGATGAGACTAATATCTTCTAAGTCAATAGAATCTTATTGGTATAAAAGACCATATACAAGAAGGGCTCAGAATTTTATGGAGGAAAGATATGTAAATGAATTATATTACATAAGGATTATATTAACCCAGTGAAAGCCTTTCTTTAGATAGGCAAGACTTTGACCATTTACCTAAAGGGACTATGTGCAAAACAATATTTATTAAATGTCACGGTTAACTGACACTTCAAGGTCAAAACTGAAGAAGGTAGTGATAAGCAAACTTGACCTCTTAGGGCCATGCAGGCTTTCATCTCAGGAAGAAAGGCTATATTTTGGCATAGTCACTGATTAGTAAGGTAAATATGCATGTCTTCAGCTACCTAAAACTCTTTTCTCGTCTATCATAATGAAAATTATATTATTTCAAAAATTATACATCTATTAAATAATAGTGTTTATTAAAGTCTTTGTTAACAGTGTCTGATAATTTTAATTACTTTCTAAGGGAATTCAATGTTTATGTTGACCTTTTTTTAAAAAAGAAATTAGAAGTCTCCATCTGAAATGGTAAGATACATGCAACTATGTTTATATCCAAAATGTAAAAAAAAAAAAAAGATTGTATTTGCTGCTTCAGATTGTGTGATGATTTATGCCACTTATTTTCACATAATAAATTTACTATTTCTAAGTTTTAATAAGCCAAAATGATTATATCATTATCTCTCAGCACTTCTAGTTACAATTGATATGCAATATTTCCTCTATAAAAATCATAACTTCATTATCAATCAAGTATCATTAATATTTGATGAAAAGCATATTATTAATAATATTTGATGAAAAGAATACTATTAAAATTGCCAAAATGAAATGTAAGGCAAAGTATGACAATATAAAAATCAAAAAGAGTTGATGGGAACAGGTCTAATATTTTAAAGCAAATTTGGAAAAGTCTTAGTCATGAATTTGGGCATTAGCAAAACTGTTTATCAGTTCTTTTAATTAATGTTTTTAAGTTGGACATGCACATGGATTAAAGGTGAGTAGGTAGTTCCACATTAGGAAAGACAGAAAACCTCCAATAACCCCCATTCCTCAAATTCCTACTCTTCAGAAACACATTAAATCTTTTAGCTTAATTCTTTTGCCATTTATCTTTATGTCTTTCAATAATTCATACTAAAGTCCACCCTTGAACAACATGGCTTTGAACTAGGCAGTATTTTCTCCACCTGTTACACCAGAGGGTGCAAGACTGACCTCCCCTCTCCTCCCTCCTCAGCCTCCTCAATGTGAAGACGGCAAGGATGAGGACCTATAGGGTGACACACTTCCTCTTAATGAATGGTAAACATATTTTCTCTTTCTTATGATCTTGTTAACAATATTTTCTTTTCTCCAGTTTACTTTTTTGTAAGAATACAATAAATCATACATAATATATATAACATATGAAATGTGTGTTAATCAACTGTTTACAGTATCACTAAGGCTTCTCGTCAACAGTAGGCTAATAGTAGTTCAGTTTGGGATGACTCCAAAGTTATATATGAATTTTCGTCTGTACACGGTAAGGGGGTGGTTGATGCTCCTCACCCCTGAGCTGTTCAAGGGTCAATTCTACTATAGATGTTTCTATTTTTTACATTATTTATTGACTTCTTAATGTTAAGGTAGCTTTATTTCTCCTCGTACATTTTACACACGTGTTCCTTCCTCAGCCCCCTGTGCCCGGTACTTACTTTGTTATGACTAGGGAAATGTTAGAGATCCACTTGTTTCTTATTTACTGTTTACTCATTTATTTTATAGAGCACATCCGGCCCTTAACTTCAATAAGTTTTTGGAAGGTAAATTCTTAAGACCTTATTTGTCAAAAGATGAATTTATTCTACCTTTATAGTTGAGTGAGGGTTCACTGGATATAAACCCCTAAATCAGAACTATTTCTCAAAATTTTGAGAAGTATTCCTTTGTTATCCTTTATTAGCCAATGTTGGGTTGAGAAGTCTGAAGCCAATCTCTTCTTATTTCTTGGTTGATGTGGAAAATATTTTCTCTCTCTGGAATTCATTTGGCTTTCACTTTGTCTCCCATGTTTTGAAATTTTATAATAATATTCTTTGTATGATACTATTTTCATCTATTTTCAAGATATTATATTGGCCTCTTCTATCTGGAAACCTATTCAGTTCTGGGAAATTATCTTAAATTATTTATTGAATAATTTTCTACATTTCATTGTCTCTATTTTTTCTTTTGGAATTCCTATTATTTCACTCCTGAAACTTACAGACTAATCCTCTAACGTTCTCTTTCTCTCACTCGCTTTTTCAGTTCTTTTTCTCTGTTTTCTAAGAGAGTCTTCATTGTACTTTGCTAATCTTCTTTTGAGTATTTTATTTCTGCTATTTTAAACTCCACGTTTCCTGGCCTCTAAATTTTTCTTAAACTATGGGCTTTTATTCTAATTCTACAGTTGCAAAAGCTTCTCTTATGTCTATAACTATTAATAACAGGTTTCTTTGTTGGTTTTAATTTCATTCTTCATGCCTAGTCTCTGTTCCCTTCATATTGCTTTCATCAGCTTATTTTGATTTCTGCCATTTACATCAGACACTTTGCTTAAGTGTTTGGTGATCTTTAAAAACTTCTCCTATTAAAGAAGAAGGTACTGAGAAGCGGATAGGAAGTCCTTCATTCACAGGTAAGGCTCCTTGCCTGTGGATTTCTCTATAGAATGCTATGGTTAAGTCATTCCGTTCCACAAATCCCAACATCAGCAACATTTGCTTAATCTTCCTGTTTAGCATTAAACTCTACCTCGGGTCCTGCCTGGTGTTTCCCAGCCCAGAGAGTCCATGTTATTGCTCCAGGGTATAAAACTCTAGTTCACTGCTCACATGGGGGCACAAAATCTTGGGTTTATTGCATCTTAAGACATTTTTCAACTGTCTTTTTTTTTTTTAATTAGTCTCCAGTTCCCACATCTAGAGTTACTTGGCATGGCTAATGCCTGGGAATACTAGAAATTCTTTGGAGTAAATCAGCTTTTCCCCCTCTTTTCCTCACTGTCAGTTCAGGATTTCACTTTTTCAGTTCTGCCCTATTAGATCACTTTACCCACATTTTATCTTCAAAAATGTGTTGCTGTTGTTTCTTCTTTTTTTGCTTCTTTGTTATGATATATATATATTTTTTGAGACAGAGCCTCAAGCTGTCACCCTGGATAGAGTGCCGTGGCATCACAACTCACAGCAACCTCCAATTTCTGGGCTCAAGCGAGTCTCCTGCCTCCGACTCCCAAGTAGCTGGGACTACAGGTGCCCGCCACAACACCCAGCCATTTTTTTTTTTTTTTTTTTTTTTGGTTGCAGCCATCATTGTTGTTTGGCGGGCCCGGGTTGGATTCGAACCTGCCAGCTCAGGTGTACATGGCTAGCACCTTAGCCTGTTGAGCCATAGGCGCCGAGCCATGATATATGTTTTTAAAGAACTAAATCTTTACTAATGTTTTAGTGGAGGGTTAGGAAAGAGTAAACGTATATGTGTATGTTCAATCTACCACCTCTAATCGGACTTCTCTATAACTACTTGGTGATTGTATGTTGAAGGGAGATTTTATTAAACTTCCCTGTTAAAGTTCTACAGTCTAGAAGGAATCTAACTCTTGTTTTTATTATTTGTTTTGTTTTCTTATGTCAGTGGTTCTCAACCTGTGGGTTGCAACCCCTTTGTAACAATGAAAATATATCCTGCATATCAGATATTTACATTATGATTCATAACAGTAGCAAAATTCTAGTTATGAAGTAGCAATGAAAATAATTTTATGGTTGAGGGTCACCACAACATGAGGAACTGTATTAAAGGGTCGTGGTATTAGGAAGGTTGAGAACCACGGTCTTATGTTGTAATTGAACACTTTCTAGCAATGCTTTCTTACATGGAAAAAAAAAACTATGCTAATGGCTGCCACACTGACCAATAAAGTGTCTGTATTTCCTAAATTTATGATTCCCTCTCAATAAATGGTTAACCTCCTGAGATTCTGAGCCCTTGTAAACCAAGACTTTCTATTATAAAATTAATCACAGGGACACTCAACTGGTCCTTCCTTATTACAGTGATGAAACTTAGGTGCTCTTTAACTACAAGAACATCCTTTGCTTGATAAAGTCAGAAGAGAATTTTATATTCATTTTCATTGTAATAAGTAATATTCTAACTTCTTAGAGAAGATTATGAGACAGACACTTATTTAAGAAAAATACTTTGACAAATCCTTCCAGTTTGTCTAGATGGTGTGTCTGAATGGCTTCCTTGGGACCCTGAATTTCTAAGGAGAGAATATGAGGAAATCCTACTTTCTCTTAAAGTAGTGCTGTTTATGACTTTCCAGTGGCATCAGGTCCTATTATAGCTTGCTGAAAGGTCTTCAGGTAAACATAGGGAAGGAAGGGAGGGAGAAGTAAGAAGGGAAAGAAGAGAGGAAGGGAAGAATGGAGGAAGAAGGAAGAAGGAAGGAAGGAAGCAACAAAGAAAGGGAGGGAGAGAAGGAAAGAAAAGAAGAAAAGACTGGGGAAGGAACTGGATTGCAATTCATGAAGCATCTTGAAGCCGAATGACTTCCAGGCTCATAATGCAGGGGATTTTGTGTGTATTGCTTCTTCAGTTTTATTTAGTACTGCTTGTTTTCCTCCTGATCCATACATATTTATTGTGTTTACCAACATCTCAAGTGTGGTTTCACAGATCCGTCAAAATTTACAGTAAATTAAAAAGGTAACGTTTCCAAGAAGATTTAAAATTACTGGTAGTAAAATAATGACCACAACCCAGATTGGACCCTCTGGAGAAGCCTGAGGTTTGCTTTTCCTGAAATGGTCAATTTTAGATTGCAATTGAGGCAGCTTCCTGAGTGATGAGTGAGTTAGGGAGAAGGAGTTTAACAAGCTCATATGTTTTGAGTTCTGTAATCTCACCCTCCTGGTATAGAACCATCATGTTTTCTGCAAAGTTATTTTTATGTCTTCTTTTCCCTAAGTACCATAATATACAAAACCACACAAACGCTGTAATGGTTGTTTTGTTGATGTTGTTGTTATTTACAATTAAACATTTGTTAAAAACAAACCTGCTGTCTTATAAAGGCAATTGGACAAATATTCTACATGATAGTTTCAGAGGCTTAATGAGCTTGGGGTTAAACATGTAAAGTCCTCTTTAACATCCTCTCCATTTTTTTCAAAAAAATAAACTATTCCTTCATTGTCAATATATAGGTGAAGTAGGGTCTCTCACTGCCTTCAAAAGGCAGCAAGCTTTAAATGGATGCCAATTATTTATTAATTTATAGTGAAGCTGAGAGAAGAAAGAAAATCAGGTTGGGGTAAGGGCTGTAGTCCACACTTGCCAGTTTCCCAGGTGAGTGCTCTATTTGAATTAAAATATTGGTTTTGCTAGCTCAAGTCAATAGAATCTTCTTTCCCCACAATCCCATATGGTATATAAAGAACAAACCTCAAAGCAATTCAGTGGGCACGTATTTGGTGGTTGAAGCACTCTATCTTGGAAGGCACATTAAAGGAGAAATAAAATCCTTACTATAGTCAGGCGAGGCTCCTTACCAGCTGAGTATAATATGACCACAACAAGGAGTACAGAAACTAGTTGCAGGTGAACCTAAAAGGCTTGACTGTTAGGTCAGCACAGACTCATTTAACTAATTTGCCTCCATGATTCCTGAAATTGATTGACTCTTCAATAAAGTACAAGGCTGAGCACCGAATTAATGTGACATGCCTCTTGAAATTTAGCTGCACCTCTCTCCTCCCAATTTGAAGTTAAATTAATAAAAGAGGGATCTAACCTTTAGATTTCCTTACCATAAAACTTATTTATGCAGTTTTCAACTTTAATGTGGGGGAAAATGCACATCTTGAACTTTCCCATTGCCCTCTCATAAATACTATTGCTCTATAACAATTTTTATATACAAAATTACGTGTAAGGTTATTTATTTCTAAACATTTGATGCAAGATTCACCCTAGTGAAGATTCAAAACATTCATCAAAATTTCCCTCTGCTCATTCTAAAATAGAAAGATTCCATACATAAATTGTGAGTAGAAATTTAACTTAATTAGATGCATATGACCAGCTTTGTTCTCTATCTAAATCCTAGGAGCATTTCCAGCTTTGGATTTACAAAATTATTACATTTATCAACACAACACACAATCTCGGACTTGCTTTAATATCAGAATGGCATTGAACAGCTCGGCTGAGCAAATACAAAAGTTTTCTCCCAGTGTTCTCAGAGCACCGGTTTTCTCATACATGCCTCCTGGTGGGAGGTGAGAGTAGAATACTGAAAGGGTGCCCTGCACAGAGTTTCCAATATCTCCACGAGCACACTGGAAGGAGGCAAAGAACTGTTCTAAACAGGACACTGCTCTCAGTTCTTCTGGAGCTGGTCTCTGGAGAAGCACGTGAATAACACATAAAGTACAACCTCCACAGTTGACCACCTCCTTAAGTTGACCTAATTTTCGGAGTGGACATGTACCCCATGTATGTATTAGCACAGCAGGCCTACATCCTTACATTGACCCCTTCTGTATGTTAATCAGTTTGTTACAGTCTGTTGGGTGGTCAACTTACAAAGGTTCTCCTGTACATTTGTATTATTTCTCGTGCTAGTAAATATAGTCAGTTGAGAACAGCATCCATTAGAAGAAAAACTCAGTTGAGGCCTTTAAACCCATGAAGATTTGAACTAATCATGAACAAATTCTGTCTTCAAATCATCTAGCAATGGTTTCTGAGACCAGGGATGTACAGCATTGACCTTTAAGGAACTCAAGGCAGAGCACAGCACAAGAACGCTGAAAAGGTCAGACCTTCCACCATAATTACTACCCAAAATTCAGAGGCTATTTTGTGCTAAAATTTCCCACTTATTCACACTTATAAAAATATCCAATAACTTTGAAGAGAGAAATGATGTCCTCTTTCAGTTTTTAGTTAATTGGTCAAAGCTGGTTGTACTTGTTAGCGAACAAACAGAATATGTTCACTGCATTATTGTGCCATGAATTGTAAATGCACTATGGCAAGAGAGAGGTTTCATTTGGTTTGAGTATTACAAAATCCCATACATTTCTTTGAGGGCACAAAAAAGCAGAAATCTAAGACAAAAGCTTTGGAGACCAGTCGGATTTTTTTGTTCAGGTATATATTCATTTCACAGTGTTAAAGCCATGTGACTTGAAGTGGTTTTGCTTTAATGAACTGGTCCCATTTCTCAATTAGAAGATCTCTCATTTTACAAGATTCCCTGACACCAGCTTAAATTCTCTTCTTCCTCTTTTGTCTAGTAGTCTCAGAAAACTGGACTTGCTTCTGCAGAGCATTGTAAAACTGTGTCCAAGGTTTAATACTAGATTGCATTTTCTACAGACCTAAGACACAAGCAGTGGAGATGCAATTTATACCACTAATATCCAAGGAATGGCAGGAAGTAAATCGGTTCAAGTTTTTGGATCCTTGCAGACCATGGTATATTTAAACCAGGAGAAGCTTAGATCAGGATTGCAAAATTACATACTTACCGTGGCCTGTGAGGCAATCTGTGCTTTTCCAACAGAGGGGAGGGCAAGTAGGGGAAAAACATTATTTCTATTACAATTTAATGAACAAGAAATTAGGTTTTATATAAAGATAAAACTCTCTATTCCTGAAACTCTGCCCTGGAACTTTCCTAGTTACTGTAATTACTAGAATTATCCAGTAAGTCATTTATTCAGTCATTCTTCTAAACAACAATTTTTTTTTTTTAAATGCAGAGTCTCACTCTGTTGCCCAGGCTAGAGTGCTGTGGCATCATCCTGGCTCACAGCAATGTCAGATTCCTGGGCTCAAGTGATCTGCCTGCCTCAGCTGAGTAGCTAGGACTATAGGTGCCTGTGAGGGGCCCAGCCAATTTTTCTATTTTTAGTAGAGATAGAGCCTCTCACTCTCGCTCAGGCTGGTCTGAAACTCCTGAGCTCAAAGGCTCCACCCACCTCAGTTTCCCAGAGTGCTAGGATTACAGCTGTGAGCCGCAGTGTGCCCGGCCTAAACGATGATTAACATTTCCTCTGTCCATGGCAATCTATATGGTGCTACCAGAAATAAGAAATAAATAGGTATATATCTATGCCGTCCTTCTTTCTTCCTTTGTTTCTTTGTTTCTTTTTTGTTTTTTGTAGAGACAGAGTCTCACTTTATCACCCTGGATAGAGTGGGTGATGTCACACAGCTCACAGCAACCTCCAACTCCTGGGATTAGACAATTCTCTTGCCTCAGCGTCCCAGATAGCTGGGACTACAGGCTCCCACCACAATACCTGGCTATTTTTTTGTTGCTGTTTGGCTGGGGCTGGGTTTGAACCTGCCACCCTCGGTATATGGAGCCAGCGCCCTGACCACTGAGCCCTTCTTTCTTTTTCTTTATTTTTTTTAATTCAATATCTTGCTTAGTTGCCCAGGCTGGTCTGGAACTGCTAGCCTCAAGCAATCCTCCCTCCTCAGCCTCTTATGTGGTAGGGATTACAGGCATGAGGCACTGGGCCCTGGCTATACGCACGTTTCTTTCTTTATTTATAAACACACACAAATACCTCTATACATATATACATTTGAAGGCAAATACTACACACACACATACACACATATATAGTGTTTACCTTCAAAGAAATTACAATCCATTGGAGAAGGGTATCTACCCATAATAGTCTATCATACACGACAAAAACTGTAATGAACCATCATGATACAATTACATTAAAAAGCACGAGGGGAACCTGGGGCGTGAGTAGAAAAATTCCAGTCAGGGCATCTAGAGGGGCTTCCAAGAGGAGGTAACATTTTGGCTGACCAGAATTTTGAAAGGTGGAAGCAGGAGTCCAAGGAGTTAATCAGCTGAATCCCTGCAACTAAATACAAAAGTCACACTTCCCCACAGGAGGGTCCTGTGCTTCCCTCTCAGTGGTCACCAACTAGACCAGACTCGCTCGTGAAACGCTGCTGTGGTTGTCATCTCTAGAAAACATTATTGCACCTATCTGCGAAGGTAAGAAAGCAGAGTTACAGTCCTTACTATTTATAAAATATAAGAGTAATTCTTATCAGATCAGTGCTACATGAAGAAAAATTTAATATTTGTAATGTTTATATAGAGATTTATCTCTGAGGCGCTCCTCTCATATACATTATTTCCTGGTATAATCTAATATTTGCCAGGAATCTTCCTCATGTTCAATACTTTTTAGAACTGTAATAAATAATC
Organism: Perodicticus potto; assembly: GCA_963574655.1. Classification (NCBI taxonomy): domain Eukaryota; kingdom Metazoa; phylum Chordata; class Mammalia; order Primates; family Lorisidae; genus Perodicticus; species Perodicticus potto. Next base: position 11,875 of record CAUYRH010066901.1, on the reverse strand, counting down.
CAATTCAATTTAAAAAATAATAATGTTTTCCTCCAAATTCTAATAATCCTGCGATACAATCTGTCCCCAGTTGTGGTTACATGGAGTAATTTCCTTTCCTTTTCAATTTCTTTGTCAAGTTCTTTTCTTTGTCCCATTAATTTTTTTACATGTGATCTTTTGGTTTAAAGGGGTCACAGGAGGCTGGCCGGATTCTTTAGAATTTACAGTTTCATGATATTGTTTCAATTTATTTATTTAATGTTCCAGACATTACTCTTCTAAAATAGTACATAAAACAACTAGTGGACATCAGCACTGACTGAGTCTGATGTTTCATTTGTAAGTTTAAACTTAATTATAAAAATCTTACATGGTCCATTTTACTTTCTTGGTGGAAGAGGGGTAGATTTGAAGGAGCAGTGTAGCCTCGCACACATATTATAGCTATCCCTAATAGTAGACATCCTTTCTGAAGCCAATTCACTTCTAAGCAGATGGGTCCTCCTTTTGAAATAAGTATTTAACTGCTGTGAGCATTTGCATTTATGATTTGGGGGCAGATTTTTAGTAGTGATGATATCTAGATTTTACTATCAGTCTTTTGCAACCCTGGGTAGAAAATAGTAATATGTTCATTTTAATTAGGGTTATATATGTTTTCTTATTAATAAATGTATAAGCACACAATTCCTCCACCTCCCCTTCCCAGGAGCACCCTAATTCCCTTGTAAGGAGTTGGCTCTCTGTCACTTTATACAGTAGAACCTCCTCAGTTGGCCACCTCCCCACAATGACTACCTCCTTAAATTATCCTAGTTTTCATAGAGTGGATATGTACCCATCTACCTAATGGAAGGTCCTTGTGTTGCCCACCTCTATATGTTGACCAGTTTGTTACAGTGCCATAGGTGGTCGATTTATAGAAGTTCTACTATATATGGTCTTGGAGGTTAGGTATTAGCTAGATCAACCGTCCACTTTGGCCTCACTCTCCTGACATTCACAGCCAGAGGATGAACACATAACCTAAACCTGGACAGGCAGACTGACATCCAGCATCTTGGGTGTGTGGTGCAAGGACACGAAAAGTGTGCAAATCACTGCCATGGCAATGGTACTGTTGGTGATGAATGGTGGTGCCAGTGACTGCATCTCATCAGATGCACCTGTGATGTGAAATGAACAGTGGTTCTGGCTGGGTAACCTTATTTGTTTCCTGTGTATTTTTAAATTTTGGTGCCCTCATCTTTTACTGATTTTGTAAGTCCTAATATATTTCCAAACTTCCCCATAAATTTTGATTTTTTTTTTTTACTTAAGATAGCCAAAGATAATTTAAGTGACTTACAACTTGAGTGGATATAGGGATTTTCATTATGAGAATCATCCCTAGGAAACAGGATTGATATCAGAGTCTTGCTGAGTGGTCAGGAGGATTAAAGATCCACCCCTGTGGGAAGCACAGTATAAAGAAGGATACACTTTCAATCATTTTATTTAAAGTAAAACGATCCTTAAGGTGACTATGAAATATGGGTTTTATACTTTTGCCACAAGACCTGAAATAACTCCTTGTTTTTTAGGGTTATACACATTTAAGTATTTAGAAGTAAAAGGGTAACATGTCTACAACTTACTCTTAAAGAGTTAAGGAAAGGATGGTGCCTGTGGCTCAAAGGAGTAGGGTGCCAGCCCCATAGGTTCACACCCAGCCCCAGCCAAAAACTGCAAAAAAAAAAAAAAAAAGAGTTAAGGAAAAAGTATAGATGAGATAGCTAACTGGATGTAAAATGTTGCATTTGGAGACATGGCATAACGGGTATCTTATTTCTTTGTGTTATTCTTGCAACTTGTCTGTATGTTTGCCTTATTATGAAAATAAAAAAATTAAAGCTTTAAAGTGATGTAATTTATAGGTTCATCTAATCCACCCTTGCTTTCTCTCACAATCGAGGAAACATCGCTCAGAAATTAAGTGAGTTGCCCAAGATCACATTGCTTGACAGTGGCAAAGCCTCCCTCCAAGAAGGTATGAAAACAACACAAAGCCAGGGGAGTGAGGGTGTCATTGATACTCAAGATGAAGAAATAAGAGGAGTCAGGTCCATTCTGTAAAGCAAAGATAGAAAAGATGGATTGAGGAAGGTCCATTATGGAGAGACAGAGCCTTGAGAATTCCACAGTCTGAGTTGGAAGAGGGAGGTGGGTGAGAGAGTGTCATGGGTGATGTGCAGCTCAGAAGGATCCCAGTGCATGTGGTACTGTTGACGTGAGAATTGACTTGTTCTTGCTTACTGGCTTGTCAGTTGCCCTCTGTCCCGAATGGAGTCTGCAGGTGTCTGTCACAACATTTACAGACACAAAGGCTCGCAATATAAATATCATAGCTTTGAGGGAGTCACTTCACTTCTCTGATCTTGGTTTCCTCAGCAGTAAAATAGGAATAACTCAGAGGTCTTCATGAAGACTGAATGAAAATTATAGGTAAAGTGCTTAGAGTAATGCTGGAATACAACTAAGTGCATAATGCTTATTAGCTATTTACTCTGTGAGAAGGGATTAGATACATATGCCTGTCTTGTTTCTTCTATGTAGTTTTATTGAAAGTGTACATTTGTATCTATGTATGTATAGAAGAATGAATGGTAGAAATTTTGAGTAGGCCAAAGAGTTCCAGAAAAGGTCGGAACTTTAACCTGTCTCGTCAGAATTGATAAGTTCTACTAGGCACACACAATGACCAGTGTGTTGGAAGAAGATGGATTGATGAAAAAGACTAAGGATTATAATTCAATATGCATAGCTTAATCTCTTATCTCGTGGAATATGCTGGCTCTAAATGACCTTATTAATTAAAATATGATGGCAATGTGGCATTTTGAAATGAATGAACTAATATACAAAAGTGTATGTTCGGTTCTGAGTATTTAATGATGAAAAAGAATGCCTGTATAGCTTATGCATTCCATTTAGAGGCATAGATAAAAAGCAAGTAAAAAGGTAATATGGTTAGAATAATATGTCAGTATGTCACGTAACAATAAATTCTATTAGGAATGATACAACAGGATAAATGAATTAGAGGTGACAGAAGTGTGGTTTTATAGATGGCAGAGCACAGAAGTCCTATCTAAAGATAGGACATTTGAGCAGACTTGAAAGAAGTGAGGGGTGATCCATACGAAATTCTGTTGGAAGAATATTCCAGTGAGAAGCAGTAGAAGGTGGGAAGAACTTAGGCATATTTGTGAAAGACAAGAAAACCATGTGTTTCCAAGGCAATAAGAAAGGAAAAGGTCTTGGAGAATAGGTTGGAGAGATAGTCCAGTGGCCATAATACAGGAATACCTATGGCCCTGATATGTGTTTTTATTAGAAAAGATCACTCTGGATGCATGTGAGTACTTGACTGTGGGGGGACAAGAGGGAAAGCAAGCCAGGTTGAAGACTATGTAACAGTGGCCCAGACAAGGTGGCCAAGGTAGTGGTAAAAGAGATCAGAACCTGGAAACACTTTGAGCATGCAGCTGATGGACTGGATGAGGAGTGTGAATGAAATGACAGTGAAAAAATAATCTTAGATTTTAATCTGAACAAATTTTTGAACCATGAAGCCCTTTTCTGAGATAAGGAACACTGAAAGAGAAAAAGAAAGGTTCACGTTTAATTTGACATGCTTCTAAAACATCTAGGTGAGGATTGCTGAAAATAGCCAGGCCAGTCTAGAATGCACAGAAGCAGTCGGGTCTCACTTGAATGACGGGGTCTCAAGCTGCGCCCTCCAATGATGCTGAGAGATTGATAAGATGGAAACCGAGAATCAATCACTGGTGTTGGAAAAATGAAGGTCCTGATTGAGAAAATAAAAATCCTTGATTGATGGAGTAATAGAAACCAAAGCATGATTGGAGTAGTTTAGGAGAGAGCAGGAAATAAGTGTAGACAGTATCTCTTTCTAGTAGTTTTGCAAAAAGAGAAGCAAAGTCATGGACCTGGAAGGGAACTTGATATATGATATTTTAGGACATGGGATATTATGTTGTGCTTATAAACTGATGGAAATGCTTAGTAGAGAAAAAGAAATAATGGTGTAGTCCAAACACAGGATAATTGCAGAAGCAAAGTCCTTGAGGAAAAGAGAGGAGACAAGATCGGACTCTTAGAAGGAGAAAAATCCATCCATTCTAATATAAAGACAAAGTAAAAACCTATGTGTTTATCAATTTCTTTGCAATATCTTTATTATATTTGGAATTTTTTTCTGATGTCATTATCATTCTACCTGCACTATATTATTTTGAAGTTCCTTTAGAAAAGATGTGATGGTGGGGCAGCGCCTGTGGCTCAAAGGAGTAAGGCTCTGGCCCATGTGCCGGAGGTGGCGGGTTCAAACCCAGCCCTGGCCAAAAACTGCAAAAAAAAAAAAGAAAGAAAAAAAAAGAAAAGATGTGATGGTGGTAAATTCTTTCAGTTTTAGCTTTGCTGAAAAACTTTTATCTTTTCTCAGTTTTAAAATATAGGTTTTTTTGTGTGTACATAATTTTAACTTGATAATTATTTTTTCTCACTCTTGTGAAAGAACAGGGTGTCCCAAAAGTTGCCCCTAAAGTTGTCATACATAAAGAAACTGGGAAATTGTAGCTAAATGGATCTTTATTTACAAGATATTCATTACGAAATTTTACCAAATATCCTCTATGTGTTGGCCACCTCTTTGTAAATTTTTGTAATGAATATATGGTGACTTTTGGAACACCCTGTACTATTCTGCTGTCTTCAAAATCTTATTGTGGTTTTTAGACAGGCTATGGTGACTAACTGTTACTCCTAGGTAATTGGTTGGATTTCTTTCATGACTGTTTTTCAGATTTTAAAAAATTTTCTACAGTATCTCTGAGAGCTTCTTTTTATATATAAACATTAGTGAGGTTTCTCTATCTATAGTATCTAGCCCAATATTCATTTATTTTCCTTTTACCTTGGAGTCACCTCACCTCAATTCTAGTATTCTTTGCATAGAAGTATATTTAAAATGAAGCCAAGGAAGCTTAAGTTTATTTTTGTTTTCCCTTCCCTTCATTTTTAGGGAAATCACTTGGTGATTTTCAAAGCCCTAAAAGGAGACGTGTCATTCTGTAGAAATGTTTATTTATGCTGTAAAATGTCAAAGTAAGATATTTTAATCACAGCTTGTTGAAATTATTATCTATCTACTCTCCAAGCTTCAGTCCTTTGCACTTCCTTAGGGTTGAATAGGACTAGAGAAGCTGCAGGCATCTGAGGGGTGCCTGGCTTAGGATAAGTTCACACTCAATTTGGGCTCAATGGCATATATTTATGTAGTTGGCAATCACCTCTAATTAGTTACATTATTACTAGCCATCTAGCCTTATCAGTGTAGTCATATTTTGCAGAAAACTTCTTATTGCCTGCTCAGTTGTCAGCATGAGGATGATGCAGGGAATGCCCAATGAAGGGAGGAAATCCCCCTACTTGTGAGTAGGTTCTTGGCTTCGTGCAGGAATGAATATAAGAGCCAGCCAACTAGCTACTGCACGGTTTTATTCAGGCAGAGACAGACAATAGATCCTATTCTATAGACAGAATAGGAGACCTTTCCTGAGTAGGAGGGGGAAACATTTTGTGGAGCAACAGTAACATTTTAACAATGTTTAAAAATGCCATGCATGACCCACATTGTCTTGTGCTCAGACCGTGAAAGTTAACCAGAAACCCTTGGCACAGAAAGGTAAGCACAGACAGCGTGTAAGGCATCCATCCCCAGGAGGTCCAGGGCCAGCGACTTGCTGGTGACTTCCTTATTCAGGGGCTGGTGTTGGTCACAACAGTCACCCCTGGGCTCTCTCAACCTCCCTTTTCTGCTTTATCCCTGCATTAACATGAAGGCACAGGATCCAAGCAACATCTGTAATATGCCACTACCTTGAGAACATTGGTGGATGGCAAACTGGTGATAAAGGCAATCAGTTCAAAGAAAATTTGAACTACTCTCAAGTCTTAACATCTCATAAAAAGGTTTCGGGTCTCACAAACCTGAATCTGCTCCTCGCCACTTTATGTATTACCTCTATCCAATTATCTCTGCTCTGTCACTCAGAGACTTCAATTACACATTCATTAGAACTTCCCATATAATCTTTCGATCACTTAAACTCTCTTTTCATATTTTCATTTCTTTATGTCTCCGTGTGGTGGTATATTTTTCTCCAAATCAATCTTCCAATTCACAGATTTTTTCTTCATCTAACTTGTTATTTCAATTGTTAAAAATTTTTATTTATAATAGTTTGATTTGTTTTTTTAACTTAATTTTTATTAAATCATAACTGTATACATTTATGGGGCACAATATGCTAATTTGATATACAATGTGGAATGTTTAAGTCAACCTGATTAACATAACCATCACTCCACTTACCCTTTTTTATTTTTTTGAGACAGAATCTCGCTATGTCACTCACCCTTGGTAGAGTGCTATGGCATCACAGCTCACAGCAACCTCCAACACTTGGGCTTAAGCAATTCTCTTTTCTCAGCCTCCTGAGTAGCTAGGACTACAGGTGCCCCAGGTATTTTTGTTGTTGTTGCTGTGGTTGTCATTACTGTTCTGCAGGGCCCGGGCTGGGTTCAAACCCACCAGCTCCTGTGTATGTGGTTAGTGCCTCTAGCACCTGAGCTACAGGTGCCAATCCCACTTGCTTATTTTTTGTGGTAAGACATTTATAATATACTCTTAGTTGTTTTGAAATGTCCCCTTGAATTCTGCACATTAGGTGAGATCCCACCAAATACTACCAATTTGTTTTAATTTTCTTGGTCAACCTTATAGATTCTTGTTATTTGTTCATTTTTGTCACTCATTTTATTTATTTAAATGTCTCACACATAGTCATATTTTATTCTGCATCAGATCATTTCAATATTTGAAGTCCTTTGGTGACATGTCTTTTCTGCTGTCTATCCTCAAGTTGGCTTTTATCTTTTATGTTCGATGATCCGTCCTTGTGACTATGCATTTGGGTGATTTTAGAGAATGATACTCCTAAGAGCATAATTTGAAAAGAAGTTTTCTTCCAAGAAGGATTTGCTTTTCTTTCCCAGGGACCTGGCTTAACATCAGTTGGGCTTTCATCTCGTTATTTTTCCTTTGTATATTTTGGAAATTATTCACCCTTAGAGTTTTTGTTTAGTCCCTGCAAGCCTACGAATACCTTATGACATCTTTTTTGGTCCAGAATCTGATTGATCTGGAGGGACTATCAAGAATACGCAGCACAGGACATCCTGCTAGAGTCTTCCAGAAAAATCCTTTCTCTGTTATGTTTTAAGTGCTTTCTCAAAATTAATAATAATACATTTATTGGGATCTAGAGGCTGTTTGTTAATAAGTTATATAAATATATAATCAAAGGCTCATAAAACTGTCAAGGAACTTGGAATTTATTCAATACCCCTAATGCTTCAGTCTGTTAACATCCTGATGTAACCTGTTTGGCCTCAAATTTATCAAAGTTTCACTGAGATGAACTAATATTCCCAAACAATATTCATTCTGTAAAGAAAGAAAGATATTCTGTGTTTAATGCTAAACTTTTAAAAATATCTCAAATGGGGCAGTGCCTGTGGCTCAGTGGATAGGGCACTGGCCCCATATACTGAGGGTAGAGAGTTCGAATCTAGCCCCAGACAAACTGCAACAACAACAACAACAAAATAGCCAAGCATTGTGGCAGGTGCCTGTAGTCCCAGCTACTCAGGAGGCTTAGGCAAGAAAATCACCTAAGCCCAGGAGTTGGAGGTTGCTGTGAGCTGTGACGCCAGGGCACTCTACCGAGGGTGATAAAGTAAGACTCTGTCTGTATTAAAAAAAAAAAAAATCTCAAATGCCTAGCAATTTGGACATTTTTTCTTAGAAAACTATCTCCTATAAACATTACTTACTTTGGTGTCATTTAACTAGAAAACATTTAATGGAACTCAATATACTTAAAAAATAATTATAAGTCAAGAAAGTCTCTATCTATATATTCTTAAAAGAATGTTATTTTGATTACAACTGACGTGAAATGATTTCATAAAAAGACACATCTTCTGAATGAATTTAATATATGGGAAAACTAATGGGGAAATATAAAAGTTATGATTATCTGAAACTTATGAAGCAATGTTCTCTAAGTGCTTCAAAGTTACAGACTTCTGAAGGAAGTACATGTAAACAGCATTATCTATAAACTAATTTCCATTGACATATCATTAAGGCACATTAACCAAATTAGCACAGCTTTCCGTCGGAGAACTTGTGTCTGTGTGTATGTATAGCTTTGCATTTATTATATAAACTCAAAGTCAGTCTTTCGTGCATTAGAGAAAATAGAATAAACAGATGGATTGTAAAAGACATCCTTTCCTCCTTGCTCAAAAGGATTTGTAGCAGCCCTACCTTTACTAGAAGTTACTTTGCATCAAAAACTTCTCAAAGACATTTTATAAATCAAGCACTAAAAAAAAATTAAAAATAAATGTGTTAGAACTGAAATATAAGAATACATTTATCTTTTCAAATATACTGTCAGAACTTTATTCCAAGAATGGAAAAGTTTGATTGCTTGGGACATGAAGTTAGCTATTGAGAGACCTCTCTCTTTCCATTTAAACCAGTATAATTTTGGATAGCAGATGCTTCAGGAAAAAATTTCTCCACAAAAGGAAATTATAATATTAAGACTTCCTTACTTGGGTGGCACTTGTGGCTCAAAGGAGTAGGGCGCCAGCCCCATATACTGGAGGTGATGGATTCAAACCCGGACCCAGACTAAAAAAAAAAAAAAAAAAAACTGCAAAAAAAAAAAAAAAAGACTCCTTGCTTAATGTACCAATTCATTTACGGATTGCACTAAATTACAAAAAGGTATTTCTTCTCAAATGGATCCTCTATGAAAATAAAGGCGATACGTGGTAAAGGTTATTTTTAATGGCAATATTTAATCCTAATAGGAGGATGGCCTGGACTATGCTCTGCTGTGAAAGGTGTATATTGCCACAAATATTCTGGAAAACAATCCTGTTCTTTCCTTCCAAAGTATTAAAAAGTTGCATCTCCTTTTGACTCAACAAACTTATTTCTAAAGCAATGGTACTTTCAGGTACTAATTTTAGTCATTTATAAATTTTTCATTTATACCTTTGTGTACTTTTATAATTTTTCTCTAGTTAGCAAAAATTATATTTTAATAAGTTATACCTTAAGTTATACATTCATTAATACAATCTATTCTTGAACAGACTAAGAGACATATCATGAAGAGAGCACCCATATTGACCCAACAAATTGCCTTCAAAACACTGATAGAGCATCACAGAAGATTTCTGAAACAGTGTCATCGATAGTTAAATGAACTTGCTACTCTTAACATTAGCTAAGTAACATGGGTATCTAAGTAACATGGGTATAAGATAGAGGACTGATCTGGCTGACCTGTTACGTGCTTTCTAACTTTAAAAATAATCTTTATCCACTACAACTTATACCTTATCTTGGAACTGAAAACAATGTAACCTAAACATTTGTACCCACTTATTAATTTGAAATTAGATAAATAAATAATCTTTATCTTCTTGAATTTTTCTTCATGAATTAATTACAAAAAAACTGCTGAATGAGTGGATCAGCCCACTGAAGTTAGAAGAATCAGCATTTTCATATCTGTTAGATAAACTCTACGAGATCTACACTAACACTTCTATCAGATACTTCTGATGAGCTACTATGTAAAGTCAGATAATGAAAAGTTTGTCAAGGATGAAGTAAAGGAAGAGGAGGAAAAAAAATATATATATATATAAATATTCTGAAGTACAGCCTGTGTAAGTAGGATGAAATGTTAGGTAAATGAATACTTAGGTAATACACAAATAAACCAAAAATTGTGAAAGTGGTAGATAGAAGACTGATATCTGAAAACTCACCATCATGTTTGTGATTTTGGTACGTGTTGTATGTATTTTGTGTGTGGTATACATCATATTATTTATGTGTGTTTGTTTTGTTATGTGTGGGCTCTGTGGTAACCATGCATTTTGGAAGTGTGGTATGACCATTGACTATGTCTGCGTTGGGTGTGTTTGTGTGTTACATGTGTTTGTGGTGTGTTCTGTGTGAGTGTTGTTTGTATTTTGTGTATTTGCTGTGTTAGGGGCTCAAAAACCAATACCCCAAATATGACACTTTGGCCTAAAATAGGAAGACCTTAGAAACTGCGGCAGAACCAAAGACTTTCTGATCTTCTCCCTTTTCTTTCCCTAACTCCAGGTCGATGAGGGTCTCCCTCTAGCATTTCCTTATCTAACTAAGCAAACTGCTTTCCAAAAGAAATGCAATTGTCCTATTTCATCAAAGAACCAGGAAAAATTAACCTTTGGAGAAGAGAAGAGACTAAAAGTCTATCATCACACTCTGATAGACTTCACTTATTCATAGGAGGGCAATTTAAAGAGATTACCTTACAGACTTCATCTGCATACTAAGACAACCCTAGTCCACAGTAAATATCCACTCCTCACCCCCCAACCACCTCCCCCAGAGCTCAGAGGATTTTTGTCCCAGGCCATTGTTCTTTGGATGCATCCATTTCCCCCGAAAATCCTTACTATACCTCTAAAGACTGGCTAGAGCCCATTCCATTTCCATCTCCCCTACAAAGAGAGTATTTAAGCCTCAACCATCTAGCCCTGCTTTGAACCTTCCATTTGAAGGATTTGTGTATCCACATGCATGTTAGGAAATTGGTGTGCCTCTTTGTACTGTTAATTTATAGTCAGTCATTTCAAAGACTCTTGGTTGGATGGAGAGGAAGCTTTTTCTCTGCCCCTACAGCTGGATTGTGTGTGTCCTATTTGTGTGGGTGTGTCTGTGAGGATACTATAGGAGCTGGATCAAATAGTGACTGCAGAACCACAAAGAAGGAGGAAGTGGAGTGACACTCTGGCCACATATCAAACATTCATGAGTACATCCATGGAGATTGCAAATAGCATTAATAATAAGACTGAGGGTGAAGAACAGTGAGGTTTTGAATGCAATGTGATGTGTGGGAGGGCATGTGTGTGCACATTCACACATACAAAATGCTAGGAGCCTGAAGGCACTGGGGTGGGCCATTTTACAAGGATAATTAATCGTGCGTGTTCTTTAGGGCTTCCTTTTCCATGGGTCTGATGTTCTCGGCTGGCTAAACATGTAGAAGATATGGATTTCTGCCAACATGTTACCAGTCTCTGATCTCTCTCCTATCTGTTGGAGATGAGGTAACCAAGAATAGTGGACACTTGCCAATGTTTTCTTCATTTTATAATAGGCTACTTTCAGATGTAAATCATAGTTCGAAAATGCTTCCACAACCATTAATGTATTTGCCCCAATGGTCCTGGGAAGAAAGGTATTTTTCCCAATAATCTTCAAAAGACAGCAGAATAGTTTACTTCAAAATAGAAGCTATGCCCAGAAAGATTAAGGGATATGCTTAAACAAATATGGATTTATATGGCAAAGCTAAGATGAGAAAACGCACTTCATGGCATTTAATTAAGTACTAGAAATACCATAATATGCAAAGCAGGCTTCCTATCTGGAAACATTTTCACTAATGTTTTGTAGTATCCAATAAGGTATTTTCTTTAAATTATCCTTGAAATATTTCAATGATATTAAATTAATGCTTCATTCTCTGACACATGTAGGACTTGGCAGGGGAATAACTATATATGATGCCATGCCCATAAGTGTTCTCATGTTGGTTCAAACCCTTACAATTGCCTAGTAATGGGATTTTAGGATCAAATGGGAGGTCTAATTTGAGTTCTTTGAGGATTCTCC
>CAUYRH010066897.1:0-18542 GCA_963574655.1 Perodicticus potto | reverse complement strand
AGTCTCACTTTATCGCCCTCGGTAGAGTGCCGTGGCGTCACACAGCTCACAGCAACCTCCAACTCCTGGGCTTAGGTGATTCTCTTGCCTCAGCCTCCCACGTAGCTGGGACTGCAGGCGCCCGCCACAATGCCCGGCTGTTTTTTGTTGCACTTCAGCCAGGACTGGGTTTGAACCTGTCACCTTGGGCACAGGGGGCTGACACCTTACTGACTGAGCCACAGGAGTCACCCCAAAATTTAACATTCTTTTAATCACTTCCCATGTGACCTTAATGCACTATTTACTTCTTATTTTCAAGGATTTTGCTTTCTGTGGAAGAACTGTAAATGTTTCACTCTTATATTCATCAAGCTTTTTTCTAAATAAATACACATTTTGTAACAAGAATGAAATCATATTACGCGTGCCATTATGTTACATAATGTTATTTGCAAACCATATATGTAATCTTTTTTTCGTATTACTGAAAATTGTTCTGCAACATTATTTTTAATAAATACATTATATATTCCACTGTATGTATTACAATTAATTTATTTTATACTATACACACTGTCTTCAATATTTTTGCTATTATAAATAGTTATAACTTCCCTTATTCTATGATTATTTTCTCAGAGTAAATTTCTGGAAACAAATTTTTAAGTTTGTGCTTTTTAAAATAGTCTTGCCAAATTGTCTTCTTCCAGAAATTTTGTCCTAATATGGCCTTCCACCAACCGCGTGTCTATTCTCTCTCTCACACACACACACAAATACGCACCTCCTCCCTTCCCCCACAAGACTCTAAACTTGAATCATTAAATGGAAACAAAATCTTCCTAAAAGTTTCACTAAAACTACCTAGGAAAACTTTGCAAAATTACCCACCCTAGAAATTGCTCCACTTAACCCACTGTATTTTCAAAAAAAAAAAAAAAAGTAGTGTATTTACTTTGTGGATACTTTTCAGCAAGATGAATAGTGTAGAAAATTTTATTTTTCTTTATAGGATGGAGAGGACTTATTAGTTTTAATTTTATTATTTCAGATGGAATCCCTTCGTGTTTTTATTGCTTTGTTTCTAAATATAAATATGACGAGCTCGGTGCTGTCTGTGGTCACACGGGGATTTTTGGAAATAATTTTAACTTCGGGCATACCCTGAACGTGGGCAGCGCCCACACATTGTCATCTCAGCCCCCTCTTACCCTTTTGGGAAGTCCTGATACCCTCATGAGCAGATATGATTTTTTCTACTTTATTTTACCATTCTCAAATCAATTTGGGGTTTCCTTCTATCTCCAGCTCACCTTTAGCTTACACAATGTTATATTGAGAATACACGTTCTAGAATATTGCTTCTCAACCCCGGCTACAGATTTACTCACTCGGGGAGTTTTTAAAAAATATCCCTCTCTGAGCCCTATCCCTGAGATTCAGATTTAATCTGTCTGGGGCATCACCTCCCATCATCAATTGGTGTTCTGAGGAGGGTTCCCCCGGCCACCCTTCTAGGTGATCAAAAAGGCCTCTCCAAAGACAAACGAGGCTGGAAAAAAAGGGAGGAGCTGCGTGGGGGAGGGGAGACCCACGAAGCAGCAGTGAAAGTCTCTCTCTCTCTTTGTGGTAACATACGGTTTTAAAATAGGAGAAGGTTAAATCATCTTGGTTTATGAAAATTAGATGATGTGAGAATTTCAATCCCGTGTTTGGTTTGCGCTCAGTAATCAGCTTAACAAATCATCAGTATCTTCAACAAAAGATGTGATTTTCTCATTCATTACCTGTCTGTTTCCTTCAAAGAAAAGAGAAAAGGAGGAAGGAATAGAGGTGGGATCCCGGAGAGGGAGGGAAGAAGACGACCGAGGGAGACGGGCAGAAATAAAGCAAGGAGAGAGGGCGTGAGAAAACCTGGGTGAGGGGACAGGGAGGCGCTACTGGAGGGCCAGGGCTCAGTGGCAGGCAGGGCACCCTGTGAGCACCTGCCCAGTGAGAAATCGGTGAGAAGGAAAGAGGCCAAAGCAGAGGAAGACAGACAGGAAAGGAAGAGGAGGTCCGCAGAACACAGCCTGGGCTCAGCTCAGACGGAAAGATGGGACAAAATGCAGGAAACCAAGAGCTGGAGGTTGCTGTGAGCAGTGATCGCCTAAGCCCCAGAGCTGGAGGTTGCTGTGAGCAGTGATCGCCTAAGCCCCAGAGCTGGAGGTTGCTGTGAGCTGTGTGTCGCTACGGCACTCTACCCAGGGCAATAAAGTGAGATTCTGTCTCTACAAAAAAAAAAAAAAAAAAAAAATGCAGGAAACCACCAATGCGGTGATGCTCCCACCTCTGTGGTGTAAGTGGATCTCAAAAGATCAGGTCCTTCAACCCCCACTCTCAAACAAGACTGCTCTGACTTAAGACAGTAGATGCCCATGCTAGAATTTGCCTCCGTGATCTATTTATCTCACTAGTCAGTTCTTTCCTCAATGCTTTTCTTCTTCCCTAAAGTCTATGCATTCATAAATTGAAACTAAACGGGAGTTATCTCCTCTTATACAAGATTTGCATATAGTTTATATATCTGTCATAGAACTTCCATCTACCTTAATTCAAGCGGTAAGAGGGAGGGGGTGTCTTTAAGGGAAGGATAGAGATCAGAAAAGCTTGTTTCTGCTGGTTGACATCCTCCTGACTCCCTCCATATGAACTAAGAATGCTTTCACTGGCATAGGCAGAAAAACCCGTTTTCAGTGGTACTGTTTAAAGCAGTCTGGAGGCAGCCACTTCCAGAAGGCAGTAGATGGCTCAAAAACTGTCATGCTCCTAGGCCTTACCCATGCTCTGCTCAGGTGTTTTTATCCTTGTGGTTTTGCTTTGCGGTTGTAAGATTTTGTCCTCAACTCAGCATCTCAGGCAGGAATCTAGGGCAAGGGCAAGGTTCTGTTTTTTTAATCAGAAACCAAAATAACTTTCCCCAAAGTCCTCTTGCAAATCTACTCAAGGCCTCATTCACCAGAAAATGACCCTCTTTGACTGCGAGGGAGTATGGGAAGGACACTGTGCCTGTTCCGCTTGCCTACTGGGAAGAAAAAATGGAGAACAGGGCCAAGGATGGCTTTGAGGAGGTCAACCCACTGTGACTTGGATGCCCTTGTCCCTGTTACAGCTGAGGTCTCTTTCTGGGCTCCCTTCCCCTTCAAGCCTTAAGCCCATTTTCCATAGTATATACCTTTTATAGAATTATAGGGTGTCTTGGCCAGGCACACTGGTTCATGCCTGTAATCCCAGCACTCTGGGAGGCAGAGGTAGGCAGATTATCTGAGCTCAGGAATTCAAGATGGGCCTGAGCCAGAGCGAGACCCCATTTCTAAAAATAGCCAGGCATTGTGGTGGATACCTGTAGTCCCAGCTACTCAGGAGGCTGAGGCAAGAGAATCACTTGAGCCCAAGAGTTTGAGTTTGCTGTGAGCTATGACACCAGGGCACTCTACTAAGGGTGATGAAGTGAGACTCTGTCTCAAAAATCAAAAAAAGGAAAGAAAGAAATATAGGGTGTTCATAAAGCTTAGGTGCGATTTTTTTTTAATTGTATGCCAACTTTATGGACATCCTATACAAGCCTGTGAAATTTTCACCAACTGCAATAGGGCCAGCACATCCATATATATTTTTAATATTTTTCCTATACTACCCATTCTGTGTCTTCTCAGATGTATTATTTCGCTGACAGAGACTCTCGGGCCCTTGCCCTGCCATGGCATCTAACACTTTACAACTCCCATCTGTGACGCAGCCACGGCTGTCCTCCCTGTCACAGTGAGCAATCCATCTGCAGAGTATTTATTGCTTTCACTGGTTAAACTATTTGTGCGCAAGTCCTGTAACTTCTTCAAAATCTTCCCCTAGCCCTATCGTAGTATTTCGTTTTTTAGCAACATGTAGGTTATTTTCTATTCCCATTATATTTTCCTATAAGTAAACAAAAGGTTGGTTGTTTTTACTTTGAAAAAGTGCCTTTTATGAGCACTTGATGCTTATGGCCCACTAATGAGTCTTCCGTGACCCCCATGCTGGGCTGTGAGCCCCTCTCCATCCACCCCTGGTCTCCAATGTCCCCATTGTTTAATCACTCATACGTGGGTCCTTCCAAAAGTTTTGAGATATACAAAACTCAAGAAGCAGACAGAAACAAATGAAGCCCTCCCTGCAACACCGGTAAGCGGAGCAAGTTGAAATTTGCACCAGTGAATCAGAGAGGCCTCTGTCAACTGTGTTTCTTGGAAGTGAAATAATGGACTCTAGCACAGTCTGCCTCAAAACTTTCATAGTGACCTATGTGCTATAGACTCTACCATGAAGCTCAAGTGCACACGCTGCTTTCGCCTCATAATCCCCTGAGCCCAGCACAGCCTCCACATTTCAGCGGGACCTCCATGCACAAACTAGGCAATGCTGACTTAACTGAAATGAAGTGAAAGGGTCTGAATTGCCCTGTGTGGTCATATGACTTTCAGCTGATTTGCAGCAGAAACACCCAGACCAGGTGCCATCTGTAAAGCAAGTCCCTCTGTAGCTTCAGTTAGCTACAGTCTCTCAACAGACTGTTCTTTCAAAATTTAAAAAAAAAAAAAAATCTCCTCTCATCAAGTCAAGCAGAAAAACAAGTAGATTTAGGAAATGAATGAAAGTAAAGATTGATGGTTAAAGCCGGGTTCCTTTTTGGCATCTTTACCACTCATTTGTGCTGGGGAAACACCTTCATGCCACAAAGCAGGTCCATTGGCAGGACGACAGACTGGGAATGTTAGAGAAACAACAGAATCTTGGAGCCAAATTGTCTCTCTCTTGCCCCTTGAGCTCTTCTTCTCTGGTGGCCATGCTTTTCATTTTAATTCATTTCCTGTTTAGAGCTTCTTCAAGGGCAGGCCCTGAGGGTGTACTGATGAATTTGTCCAGCTCACACAATTGCTCCCTTTTTTGTCTGTCTACTTATACTTTCTATCATTTTTGACTCTCTCATAATCAAACTCTTTGAAATTGAATTGAACTATATCCAAAAGAGTCATCAGTATAATTGAAAATCTTGCTTCTAGCTGACAGACATCTGATTAATCCTGCCAAGTTTCTGATCACCCCACAGTGTATTTCCTTAGCATTTATATCCCTAATTTTCCTCCTTCAACTTGTTAGTTGGACAGTAGGCTTCTTGAGAAAAAGCATGTGCTGCGTTTCGTAGTTTATTAAGATCTATTTAATGACATGCCTCCCCTACTAATGCGCTCACCTTTCCATTGGTATATGCAAACAATGGCCTTGCCCTGGATCTAAAATGACACCATCATAGACCACTCCTGACCTATAAAAACGTTCCTGGTTCAGTATAAGGTCATTTGTAGTCTTCGTGCGGAACTTACAAAATGATCCACATGTTGTAAAGACTGTGTACTCCTAACTCCCTGTGAGGATATAAAAATACATTCCCATGCATCAGTTCAGGTGAAGATGAAATGCACTTTAGTGTGCTCGCCACTGGGTATTGAGGATGACCAGGGAGAAATTGAAAGTTATATTTGAGATTTAATGTAATTATTGGGTCCCTCTTCCCTTAGTATATTTTTTCTTTTCTTTGTTCTTTTTTTTTAATTTTTGTTAAATCATAATTGTGTACATGGGCGCAATCATGGGGCACAATGTGCTGACTTTACATACAATCTGAAATATTTTCATTGAACTATTTAACATAGCCTTCATGGCCATTTAATCGCTATATGAAGACATTTATATTCTACATTTAGTAATTTTCACTTGTACCCTTGTAAGATGCACCTCTCTTCTTTGTTCTTGATGTGTCCTCTGGCACCAATGTAGTGCTTATGAATTCACTGGACCCAGCGACTACATACTGAGTGAATATGCCAGGAGTTGAGTCAGCCAATCGTAGGATCACTTTTTCCAAAGTAGTGGTGTCCAGTCCACCAATTTAGCTTCTTTACTCGGGGTCTGTGGACAGATCCAGGGGTCCCCTAAGTAAAATACATAAAGTCCTGAGGAAAAAAAGGTATTTAATGATCAGAACTGGAATTGGAGGGTACATTAAGCAGTCATTATGCTGGGGTTTTATACACAGGAAGAGATGGGGCAAGAGATAGGATGAAGAGGGCTCTTTTATAATAAGAGCTTCTTTGGGCAAGCATTTTTGAATGAATACATTCAACACCCTTTCTCAACACCCTTCTCTCTTGCCAGCCTCCTCTGTTGAGTCTGGAGCAGCTAATAGAATAGCCATGTAACACGGCCCTAGTCAATAAGATACAAAGGAAAGTCTGTGAGGGGGCCTCTGTCTCTTTCCTGGGAATAGATGGGAAAGGTGCGATCCTCTTCCCTCTATTTCTGTGTAGAGTGTACCTGTGATTACTGGCCATATTTCTGTCTTAAGCCAACAAGCATGAGGACTAAAGAGCAGCCCATTGAGAATTATGGACCTCAAAGCAACAGAGAGGACATGTCTCTAATGATGTTAGACTCCAGTCTCTGCCTCTGGGATCTTATGTGACATAATTTACTGCATCTTTGTTATGAAACAATGTCTAATTCACAACTTTTTCTAATGTCACATTGGTCTACTCCTACTTGATTGCAAATATATTGGCCTATGATGCAAGTCAATCTCTGTCTTTGTTATAGTTGTGGGTCTCAACATTCTACTCTCCTATAACTATTTAATTTAAAAACCATTTCTACCAGGAATGGACATGAATGTTTAGAGCAGAAGATAGATTTTGTAAAACCTTTTCAAAAGCACCTTTGTTTCAATTTGAAATAGAGCACAATGTTGTGGAAAGACTATGGTTTTTGGAATTCGAATCTCACCTCTGTCACTTAGAACATAATTAAATTGGGCATGATATGTAACCCTTGTATACTTAAATTTCTTCAAGTTTAAAATGACAAAAGCTGCAATCTTGAAAAGCAGGTATTAGGATTAAAAATAATGTCTATGAAGTATATGGCATACAAGGGACACTGATGGAATGAATGTAGATGCAAATATTACCTTTGCACAAAAACTAACTCAAAAATGGATCACGAAACTAAATGTGAAACACAAAAACATAAAATTCCTAGAAGAAAATCGGAGAAAATCTCAGAGACCTTTAGTTTGGCAATGACTTCTCAGATATACCAATAGCAAGACCCTTATAAGAAATTTTGATAAACTGGACTTTATTAAAATTAAAAACCTCTGCCCCATGAAAGATACAGTTAAAAGAATGAAAAGAAAATGCACAGATTTGGATCAAATCTTTGCAAAATACACATCTGATAAAGGACTGGTATCAAAACTATGCAAAGAACACTTAAAACTAGAAAACAAGCAATCCAATTATTTTATTTTATTTTATTGAAACAGAGCCTCATTCTGTCACCCTGGGTAGAGTGTCATGTCATCCTCATAGCTCACAGCAACCTCAAAATCCTGGGCTCAAGAACTCCTCCTGCCTCAGCCTCCCAAGTAGCTGGGACTCAGGTGTCCACCACAACGCCTGTCTAGCTTTTCTATTTTTAGTAGAGATGGATTCTCGATCTTGCTCAGACTGGTCTTGAACACCTGAGCTCAAGCAATCTACCCACCTCAGTCTCAAGAAGTGCTAGGATAAAGACCTGAGCCACCAAACCCAGCACAATCTAATTTTTTTAAATGGGCAAAATATCTGGACATCTCACCAAAGAGGTATATAGATGGCAAATAAACACATGAAAAGATGGCAATGTCTCAATATCTTATATCACCCATCAAGAAATTGCAAATTAAAAAAACACCGAGACACCACTAAATACCTATCAGACGGGCCAAAGGTCTTGGTCTGAACCTCTGTCACATTAGAGCAGCACTTCTAAACTCAACATGGGAAATGTGTGTTGCTAGACAGGAAGTTATGCCTGCTGGGTATTCTTCATTTCATGATTTTGGTCTTGGGACTGAAATAGGCTGGGCATATATTATGGTTTGGCATTATTTGAAAGCTGGGAAGCTGACCAGTCTCTGCTTTTAGACATTTCTGTCCAAGCTGATCCAAATGAAATTAAAGCCACATGGCCAGCTAGAGTAGGCCAGCCAGAGTACGACACCCACCTTTTTTCTCTTATTCCTTTTGAAATAAACACGGGAGCCAAGCGTGACAAATCCCTTTGCCAGAAGAACATTTCTAGTCTAGTTGTTTTGTTTTGTTTAAATAATTGCTAAGGATATTTTGATACTTTATGGCATTGTCCTCCCAAGAAAAAAGTTTTCAGATTAGTAATACTTTTTTTTCACTAATTTCAGTCTTAGCTGCTAAAGCACAATCAAAGGGTCTAGAATAAAGCAAAAGACCCTGTTATTTGTTATTTGTTAGGCTAAAAGGGGGATTTTGTGTGAGTGCCTTACTTGAGTTGGATACCCTGTCTTACTGAAGTTTGAAAGCCGGGAGTTTCCAGGATACATGCTAAACTTGATTTGCCTGTGTTTTTGTTAGGTACCAGCCAAAAGATCTTATTTATTTGTTTATTTGTGTAAAGAACGAGGGATTTCAGCATAGGCCTCTGTCCAGGGGAATTCATGGTTCAATAAAAAGTAAGCCTCAACAACCGCTGGTGTTTCTCCTAGTTTCTCCTTAGGTTTCCTCCTTAAAAAAGGAAAACAGATCTTCTATGAATGAACTTCAAATGAATCATTCCTTTTTGATGAAAACTTAAACAAGACAGTTAAAGACGCTTTCACTGATTTGGGAGGCAGAAGGGAGAGGGTGGGCCATAGGAACGTTTATATATATGATGGGGCTCAGGAGGACCTGTCCTCAGAGACGACGTGCAGGCCCACCCCTAGCATGGCAGGGCTCCCTCAGGGCTTGGGGAATGTTGTCTGTAAAGAGTACATGTTTAGGTTTCCAGGTGACATCTGCACCGGGCCAGTGCTGGGCAGCAGATCTCAAGCAACAAAAACCCCCATCTGTTCTTTAGTAAATAGATTTATTTTTTGTGTGTTTGTGAAACACTAAACTCTCTAAAGTGCAGGGCCTAGACAATTCTTACACTAAACAAATACATGCTATCAGTCACCTGAATCACCAAAGGTCTTCTGCTCAGAGACTTCTAGGAAGGTGGCAAGTGGCCACCACTGACCGAGCATCCGAATCACCGAGGGAGTTTTCGGATACTACAAACTTCCAGCTGCCGCTCCTGCTCTTCTTAATCAGCTCTCTCGGGGGAAGGCTCAAGTGTGAACATTAGTGTGAGGCTGGACGCTGGGCCACCCACTGTGTGTTCCGTTTGGACACTCCGTGCATAGCAGGAAAGTCCACCAGGAGGTACCTGGCCCCTGGTGAGGAACCACGGAGAGAACTTTTCTTCTCGAGTTTACCTTGGATGGTCCCAGCCCCAACCTTTCTAATTCATTTATCATCTTACTCTCTGGAAAACTCTGAGCATGGTCGCTCTTCCACTTGTGCTTAATAAATTAATCAATTAAGGCAATAGATTTCATACTTCACGCTCCAGGTCCCTAGCTCAGTCTTCTTCATCAGAATCTAAATAAATAAGTACACAGTATTTTGAAAAAGTACCAAAACTCTGAAATTTCTGAGGAATCTGAAATAATCTCCTAGGGGAAAAATAATAGTTCTCATAATAATCCCTGTGATGAAAACTCAAGAGCCCTGCCAGGGGACAGCCTGGTAGGGAGAAGGTGAGCACAATCAGAATTTAAAAGGTTCTTCTATATAAACAAACATTTTATGTGAAGGAGTTTTTAAAATTATATTTAAGAAGATACATTGGCTGGGCACGGGGGCTGACATCTGTAATCCCAGAACTCTGGGAGGCTGAGGCAGGAGGATCACTTGAGGCCTGGAGTTTGACACCAGTATTGGCAATATAACAACACCCCATCTCTATAAAAACTTTTTTTAAAAGCTAGGCATGATGGTGGTACCACCAGTCCCAGCTAGTCAGGAGGCTCAGGCAGGAGCATTGTTTAAGCCAGGAGTTCGAGACCACAATGAGTTATAATGATGCTGTTGCATGGCAGCCTGGGGACAGAGAGAGACCCTGTATCAAAAAAAAAAAAACAAAAAAAAACTCTTAAATACTGGATTGCAGAAATGGCATATTAAGCAGGACAGTTTTGACCTCATCTCGGAAAGAAATAGAGGTACCCGCCCTGGGGCTGACAATACAGCAGCCAGCAGAGTTGTGTAGAACTTGACACGCTCAGCCCTGACCGCCATGCATGGTGGCCTCTGAGGTTCTAGCTCAGCCTCATGGATAACTTCTTGATGCTGCCATGTAGAAGATACAGGGTTCTGAGATTCACTACTGGGCAAATTCTGCCTCAAGGAGAATCCCATGCAACATGGCCCGGGACCACGGGCACCTGGGAGGGTTCAACTGCAAAATGTGATTGTGGAAATCATCTCATAGGTCAAACTATTATCAGACGGCTCAGTTGTGGTTCTGCCCCAACCCTGGGTGACTTTGGGGTATTAGTAAATTCATTCATTCATTCACATACTTATAAAGTTGCAGTGACATGCCGAAGTGTGGCTAGAACTGGGAATACAGCAGTAATCAAAACAAAGAACCTCAAACCCATGCTCAGTAGGGGAAAGAGATACTGAACAAAGCATCACAGAAATGCATATGTGGAAATATGTGGGTCTCTACAAAACTTTTGAGACAGACTGTGTTATGGTCCATCATTTCACTTCCAAGAAACGCAGATGACAGCGTCCTTTCCGATTCACCTGGGCAAGTTTCAACTTGCTCAGCTTGTCGGCATTGCTAGGAGGGCTTCGTTTCCTTCCATCTGCACAGATTTTTCATTTCTTGATTTTTGTGTATCACAGAACTTTCATAATTACCCACGTACAGCTTACGGTAAGGATTAGGAATGAATGTGTAACAAGGGGGTCTCTCCTTTAAACTGAGGGGTCAGGGAGGACTTCTTAAAGTAACCAAACTGAGACTTAAAGGATGACTAGGCTTTAAACACACAAAAGGGTTCGGGAAGACAGCGAGAGCAGCAGGTGTGAGGGCTGTTGCTCAAGGGGGAGAGCATTTGGAAAAGAGAGCATGGGAGTCAGGAGGACAGTATTTGCCTCACTGGGATGAAGATGATGGACCAGGGGATATAAGCCAGACACAAAGGGAAAAGAAAGAGAGAGGTGATGAATGACAGAAAAGCAAGTGAGTGCTCTGGTGGCCTGACCAAGGCTGCTGAGGCTGGAGAAGGCAGTAGGGAGACATCTCAAGCCTGTGTGCCGAAAGGGGGAGATGTCTCATTAGAAAAGTTCATGTTTGAACTAGGGATTCCTAGTGCAGTGGTGTCCAAGGCTGGCGATGGAAGTGGATGGCTGAGGGGGAGTGCAGGAAAAATGCATCGGCAGTGAGGAGGTGGTGAGACAGAGCCCGTTGCTTGGATGGGCGTCTCAATGTTTGTTCCTTAGAAGGATGGAGACAGCTCCAGGTGCTAAAATCTTCAGCGAGTGAGGGACATGACTAGAAGGCTTGATGACAATCTCCTCTCTTCTCTGGGGAGCCCCTCGACATTCATTCAGTTTCCTTAAGTCTTTCAACACAACAAAAAACACTAGACTTAAAATCAGAAGACCCAAGTTCAAGTTCTGACCTCGTGACTGTCTAAATGTGCCCCTTATGTACTCAGATACGTCACTCTGAGCCTCATCTGTGAATTATACAAATGACTCTTGGAAAGTTGGGGAGGGGATGACATGGGTCCCTAGGGAAGTACATGAGAATTTCTAGAACAGTGGTTTTCAACCCTCCTTGCACATGAGAACTACTTGGGGAACTTTAAAAAATTATAAGCCGCCCATGAGATTCTGAGATTGGTCTGGGTTGGGCCAGTCTTTTGGAATTTTTTGAAAGGTCCCCTAGGGTCACTGCTGGGCAATTTAGGAATCGCCGCTCAAAGAAAAATGTATGTCATTTGAGAAGCATCTGTAGCATACACTGTTAGAATATAAGCCCCGTGTTTCTATTTTGTTCACCGAAATTACCCTAGTGCCCAGACAGTAGGCATTCAATAAATTGTGTTTGGGTAATACTATGACTACAGATCAGAGCAGTGCCCCAGGGACATAAATAAAGTCAAAATTGTCCCTGAATTTCTAATTCAATTACTCAATTCTACGATCAACCCTGGATGACCCTACAGCCCAAAGCATAATTCTAAAAGATTAAGCTTCATTTACATATGGCAATCTCCTTCCATACAAGCGTGCTTCTCGGGTATACACATTCAGGGGTTTAATCTCACAGGGATGTGGATTCAGGGAATATATTTTCATCACAGCCACAGGGACATCAAGGCATCTTCCCTCCTCTGCTCCCATTATACCTTGTGCAAGTTATGTCCCTCAGCAATCACCTAGTGTAGAGATTGTCTGTGTCTAAATTTCCCTGTGTCTTCCCCATCTAGAGGAAGTTCCCTGAAGCCCAAGAGTCTTGTGTTTTCCTTGTAATTCCAGCATAGATCGATGGTGATGATGATAATGATGATGATGCCCCTGGCTTTGAAACAATATTTTATCAGTTACTGAATAAATCTGAGTCCTGTCTGGAACACTCTGGGGATTTTTCTCTGCTGTATTTCCCCTCCAATAGACAGAAAAAAAAAATAGGATTAGACTACAGAGCCAAATCTAAAACGTACTTGTAACCAGCGAAAGGAAAACTCAGATACGGGGCTTATATGTCTTTGGAATAAACCTAAGGAGGAAGGGGTGAAAGAAAGTTTGGTGGGCTCTGGCTCCTTACTCTGAGGTCTGTAAATGCAAAATTGCCCAGTCTGTGGCCTCCTTTAAATAACCGGAAAATGGGAATTAAGAAACTCAGTCTCTTGTCTTCTTATTAACCAGCTGAGCATTATGGAAAAGCCACTTAACCCCTCTCTGGGCTCCTCTTTTCATCCATAAGAGAAATGACTAGAAGCTGTCACCCTTATCACAGTGTTGGAGTAAAAACACAAACTATGTAAACCCCCTTAACAAGGAAACCTTTCCACACCACGTGGGGTGATGTACATGCAAAGCTCTGCTCACATGTCACAGAGTTCCTGGAGACCCCGGAGTTTGCTGTGCGGGCAAGGGCCTTGGGAGCAGCCCCCAGGGCTAGGGTGGAGCCTCCAAGTGAGCCTGGCTGAATGGGTTTGCCGCCCGCCCCGTGTCATTTTAGCTGTAATGGTGCTAACTGTCTCTGTAAGAGCCTCAGGGAAACAGGAACTTTCCAGATATCACTGTACGCGCTCCGCTCCCTCTCCCGGCCGTTAGTAATCATCAGAGGCTCCTTGGAAATGCTGACTTACCTTCAGGGAGGCTGCCAGAATTCCTGCCAGCTTTTCCTCCACCCCTGACCATTGCTCTCCATCACTCTGGATAAAATTTAAATTGCCCGATAGCTGCTACTCCTGAAGAACCGTTCCTCCTCCTTCAGAGAATCATCCAACCAGCCTTGCAGCCAGCTGCCCTTTTGCCTCCCCCCCCCACCCTCGAGCTCCATAAGGCCCTTCACTTTCCTTCTCTAAGTTACAAGGCTCCTCCAGAGTCCTCTCAACCTGGCCTTCGAGAACAAAGGCTGCGCTCCTGGTATCCCAGATACTCTCCTCCGTGATCCGAGAGGCCCACATTCCGTCTCTACGGTGAGTGGTGCAGGGACAGGGTGTTTTCTGAGTTCCTTCCACAGTAGAAAAAAGACGCATTTCCTTCTCTTCTTGCTAGTGTAGTCATTTAGATACCTCTAAGCCTTCTACACTACATTACTATAATTTTCACGTAGAATTGACTTCGAGGACTAAAGAAGTCTTCATCCTGGTTTTGGGCAAGACGGGGCGTGAGTCTGGTGAAGCACTTACCTCGGGCACAAAATCTAAGGAGGTGGCCAAAAACTCAGTAACCACAATAAAATAGTATTTCAATGCTGACTTTAAAAATAAAAACGAATACAAGAAACCCATGATGACCAAGTAAGACAATTTTAAGTTAAACCGAGGTCCTACATTTGAATTTTCCTTTTACGGTAGGCTGTCGTGTGGCCTGGCCCCAGCACTTGCCTGGGGGCTCTGTTTCTGATCCGTGTTCTTCCGGGAGTCTCCCCTGATTCACACTGACTGCTCAGCGTCCCAGTGGAGCCACGGCCCCAGGTGGGGAACTCCCTAAGCCGCAGCGTCTCCCAGGCGTCTTTCCCTGCCTTGGCCTGGGACCCTAGCCTCAGGTGCTTACCAACAGCAGCCTGTTAATATTTCCTGCCCACATGCCAGACACTGAGTAAGACCTTCGTATTCCCTATGTCAGGTTATCCTCACACTTTCCACAGGTAGCAATGAAGCAGATCCTGGCAGTATTCCAGTTGTACATGGTACCTCTGAGATGGCATCAGAGTGCTGTCATAACAGCCCAGGTGACAGAGTCACCCACCCCTCTGCACTGCTCCTCACAGGTGAAGTCTTCAGCCTTTTTTTCTTCTTGCTAGGCATCAGTCCCACCAATATTCCCTTCCCAGGGCCTGGTGGCATTTCCCATTAGGAGCTTCATGTTGAATTAGAAGTTCCTATGAAACTCATCTGGCCGAAAAGGGCAGCTGGAAGGGGTCTTAGAGAGAAAGTATTTAATCCAAAGCCTTTCAATCCCTTGATCTGCAACATAGGTCACTGAGTCCTGGCAGGGTGATGGAATTTGCCAGACTATTGACAACACCGGTCAGAGCACCTGCTATCACATGTCACTTCTGACACTCCTTGCCAGGGCCCAGCGTAACTAGGTTCCAGACTCAGACCGCTAAGTTACCTAGCTCAGGTTCAGCTTCTCTTAGATGCCTGAGGGCTATCTACTTTAGCTGGAGAGAGAGAGTGAGTCTTAGAGAGAGTAAAGCAGTCTTAGAAAAATAGATCTTAGTCTTTGGCAGAGCCTGGTGATCTTCAGCAGAGAGACGCCGTGCTGGTGTTCTGCAGGCAGGAGAGGAGACAGAGTCAGAGTAAGCGGGTCTGTGATAGAATGCGCATGCTCCTTGACTGCCTTCTCCTCCAGCCTAATATAAAGCTAATCTCAGCCTTCTCAACACCACAGGTGTAGAGACTGCCAATTCACCACTGCTCTCATCTTGCGAGCTCTCATGCTTGTTAGGAGAGCTAAATCCCTCTCCACGCCCTTTCCACCCAGGTGTTCCATGATTGAGCAACACAGGTATTTCTTATAACTCTCACTCCTCCTAGCCATGGGCTATACAGCCTGCAACACCCTTCTCTTGTCTGGAGGGGTGGTTTTACGGAAAGCGAGTGGCCAGGCAGGTGTGGTGATTCCAGGAAATGAGCACACAGCCCGGCTTTGCCTTTCTGTCATCTGCTCTGAGTCACTGTCTTAGCTGGCTCTGGAGAGTCCATGGGCAGGGATGCTATGAGGCCCTCCAGGACCTCCAGGAGGCATCCTGAGAGCCTAGGAGGCAAGCCTGCCGGTCCCAGGTAGAGTGGAGCAGTGGTAACTTTGAGGACCCAGCATCAGGCAGCAGGCGGAGCAAAACAGGCCACTGCCAAGTAGGACATGCAGGACCTGAGGGGGAGACAAAAAGAGTCTCTTCTAGAAATTTTATTCTGTTAATAATCAGAAATGTTAATTTGTGATTGGTTTAGTGGGTGTTAAGAAAAATAAAGTGCATTGAAAGAGTAGAACTAAATTTAAGTAAAAGAGAGGTATTTTAGTGTTAATATGAAGAAAAACTTAAAATATGCAACAGCACAGGTGGTAAGTAGATGATGGCAGAAATTGGGAGAGGGCAGGGGAAAGGCAACTGTCGCAGCCTCCTACAACTAAACTTGCCTTTCTAATTTGTCCATTTTCATGGGTCTTCTTAAATGAGTAGTGGCAAAAAGGGGAATCCGTTAAATTAGTCCAAACACAGAGGAAGCTTTATCAAATGTTTCCAACTTGGTGTATAGATACACAGAAAAGATTGTGTGTGTTTTGGGCTGGTGGCATTTTCCTGGCTAGATCAGATGATGGAGGAGATTTCTGCCTGGGGCCAACAGGCCAGATGTGGGGAATAGAATTGTTCATCCAAATAAGGGGACAAAGCATTGCTAATATGATTAAGTGCTGTGGCTTCTTTTCATGTGAACCGACTTGTGGAATTTAAGTGTGCCTAGCCCAGGTTTGGTGACACGTCCTGATCTCTGTCCTTGTGGGGCTCTCCGTCCACTGGGGAAGATGAGCCACGTGCTCAAAGGTCTCTGCAGTTCTTTGCTTAAGACAAGGCCTGGAGAGGAAGGAGGGATTGCCCAATGTGGACAGGGACAGGGACAGGGCCGTGGTAGGGGAAACTGAGACCAGGATGGCCTCATGGGAGAACTGAAGGGTTTTCCAGCAGGGGAAGAGCCCGGATGAGGAAGGGCATGGGCAAAGACGCAGAGGCCACGTAGCATGAGAGAGCCCCAGCTGTGAACCGTGATCACTGAGGGGCCCTGGGAGCCCTGCAGATGAGGGCTGTGCAGTGGGGACAGCAGAGATGAGGCTGGCAGGGTTGTCGGGATGGCCTGAGGGGTCACGATTCCCCACAGAGCAGGTCCTTCTTGTCACCCCCCAGGGGCTGTTCTCCCACAGACTCTGAGGAATGTTCTGAGGCCCTCCAGGGAAAACAAGATGCTCTCTGAGGGGTGACACATGGAGCCCTAACACGGACCACCCCCTCTGCAATCTCAACTGGGAGTTTTGCTCTATGGCTTAAGGTTTAGTTTCCTGCTGGTGGGCATCTGCTCCCCATATGCCGGCAGCAGATTTGATGGGATTGGATGGTTTAAGGTGCCCCCAGACAGAAGAGAGGGGAGAAGGTCATTGATAAAGGAGGCAGAAACGTAGGAGGCAAACCTCCCTAGACTCTCGCCCCTATCAGTGCTGGCTGTGACAAATGCCAGGAAGAGGACTTCGGGTCTCACAGGGTCAGCCTTCATATCCTGGTGAGGGTAAGTTAGGTGTAGGTACCTTCTGGAATGTGTCTGATTCAGTGGATAACTCCCAGATATCCACAGACCCCAAGAATAACTTCCTTCATATGAGCCGACCTGCCACCACTGGCTTTAGAGTTTTTAACTGCCTCATCTTCTGCAGGTTTGGACATACCTGGGGTTCTCCTACGGAAGACCTTAAAACCCAGGCTGAATCTTGGTTAAAAAAATCTGATAATGTGGGAGGGGGGACAGGGGTAGGCCAATGTGGAGAAGTGAGGCTAAGGCTTCCAGGGCCAAGGTATGTGGGGCCAGTCCGACCTGCCCTCACCAGCCCTTTTCCATTTTTCTGATGAACATTTAGACAAGGTGGGTGGCAATGAGTTTATTTAACGTGTCAGATTCCTGGGGCAAATGCTTGAATATAAACAAAACTTTTATATATCCAGCTGTTTCTCTACAAAGTGGGATTTCTTTCAAGTCATCCTATAAACATTCACGGGCGCATGAACTCTACTTAAATGTCAGAGGCAGTTGTTCCCAGTATTACTGGTCACTGGCTTCCAGATTTTGAAGTGCGGTTTTTCTGAACAGTGGCTTTTTAATGTTAGAACACTGGGCTCTCAAGCCACATCCTTGGCTTATCAAGGGGAAAACATAACCATTTTTTAAGGAGACCTTTGGGAAAATGTCCAGAGAATTCCAGCATGTGTGTGCATTTCTGCAGAGCAGGCTTCCTAACTCCTCCCTCTGTGGACCAAACCACTCTGGTGTTTCTCTTTAAAATGAATTAGAGGGTAGCGTCCCTCTAATTGTGTGGGAGGCAGTAGCTGGAGATAGGCGGGCAGGAGGAAGGAGGAAGCCGGTGTTTCTCCTCTCTATCTGGGGCAGTGCCCAGGGCAAAGGCTGCCTTTCCCGTGTGGTTCCCGTCTCCCCGGCCACCCCGCTGTCTGCGGGTGAAGCTCCTGACTGGTGGCTTTGGCTCCCAGCCCTGGTGGTGCTACTTCCTTCCTTTGACCTTCCAGCCCAGGAGTGGTAGCAGATTCCTCACAGCGCTCATCTCTGGGGAGCCTCCCCTTGCCCTGTCTGGCCTTTCTGCTTTTCCGATCTCTCTGGAACTTTCGCCTCATGCTATAAGCTTCTACTGGAACACTCGAGGTTTTTCTGACTGGATTCTTCCTGGGACAAGGACTCTTCCCTCTCCTCCTCATGCTCCTGCTGTCTTTCCGTTGCCATCTCCATTTTGCTGAGAAGTTGCCATTTGCAGAGTGAGCTGGCTGTGGTGTGAGCAGTGTGATGGCGGCCTCATTCTGTTATTGCTGTATTGTACATATACGGTGTACATTGGTGTTCATGTCTCAGGAGGCGGGTATTGTCACGGGGAGGCCTGAACAGTTTTTCCTGTACCTGCCTCCCTCCTTTAACATTCGCTGAGTACCTCTTTTCAGCAAGAAGACTCTGAGATGAAGGAGGCCGGCCCCTCCTGCCCCAACCCCACTGCACGCTGAGACAGCTGGTGTACATGCATTAGTGAGGGTGACGTGCCACCACTGTGGAGGAGGCTCAGAGAGGTGCGAGAAGGGAAGCC